>BGPT01000505.1:372086-395055 GCA_003297045.1 Symbiodinium sp. clade C Y103 | reverse complement strand
AATGGTAATGTCACTCGTGGCCCATGCGCTTCAATCATGATGGGCTGGGTATGTTGGGGCGGGGCGCTGTGATCTACTAGTGGTCTCCACTCCGAAAGCTTTAATGACGACAGCAGCAACAACCCTCCGGGCCAAAGTTGCAAACTGGCGCGCATCTGCAAGTCATGCGGCTGTGGCGCCGTTTCTGGTGCCCGAAAACCATAGACATTCTGGTCTCGTGATTTGGGGCCCTGATAGTATATNACTGGCGCGCATCTGCAAGTCATGCGGCTGTGGCGCCGTTTCTGGTGCCCGAAAACCATAGACATTCTGGTCTCGTGATTTGGGGCCCTGATAGTATATATAATATGTATATCCCCATGACAGCCCATTATCATTATATCCCATTTTGTTCCTTTTTATGGACAAAACAGGTGGTTGCATACAGGACAATATATCCCATGAATCTTGTATATTAAAGTACAGGGATATTATATTCCCCATCATGGGATTATACACATATTCCCGAGGTCAAATTCCCATTGTATTACTCATATACCCTCTGGTAATTTCACACAAGTATTGAACATGGCCAATTATATTTGACTTACCCATAAAAATGATGATTTTCCACAGCAATGTTAGTTTACCAGAAGGTACATATAGTCCCCATAACAACACCACCATTTTAGAAAGACCCAGCCGTGGTTACATCGACTGTGAGGTCATCAAACCCGGCACCACAGCCAGCTTCCACGCCTTTGGACGTCAAACCAGCCACGCGCTGAGAGCGGGCAGAGCGGCTGATATTTGTCGAGTTACGCGTGGCGCGGCACGTTTTTCTTTTTTTGTGAAAGGGATCTTTCATGACCCTAGTCATAAATATGACGCTTAATATCTGTCTATAAATGTCTAAAAAAATTAATGAAGTCGAAGTCCATGAATCATTGAGATGTTGGAGAAGCGCACGGAAAAGTTGATGAGTAACAAAACTGATGAAACACTTTGACATTCCCATCAATAGAATGGATGATTTCCAAACGATTTCGTGGACATGAACAGATGCTGAAGTTATCACAACTCATAGATGGTTCATTCACTTTCATTATTTACTATCAGAACACCAACTATGACAAATTCAGAGTGAATGACTACTTATACAATTTCCATATGCCAGTCATACAGCCATTCAGCCCGATTCAGATTGTGGTCCCAGGCATTGACATCTCCTTCTCGCGGATGCTGCCGGTGATCCTCTGCTGGGGACCGGCCTTAGGTGTTGGACAGCTCAGAAGACAGCTGGTGGACCTGGTGGACAACTGGTGGACATGTCAGACGTGTCACGATGTTGCAGATTCATCAGAAATGTTCACGAATTGGGGTTTGCTCTTATATGATTATATAATCTATCATAGATATGTATGACTGTGTATGCTATATATATATATATGATTATAGATATACTGTAATATTCACATGCATAATATATATATATATAATATACTACTATCACCACATCATTCGTCAAGGCTTTGGAGGAAAAAACATGTGCCTTTCGCTTTTGACCAGGTGGTGAAGGCTATTGCGAATTACTTCTCAGTGCTGCTGATGTTAGAATGGTTTGTTCCTCAGGGGCTGCCTCGGCATCGTTTTTCAGCTGGACATCATCATGAATCCCAGTCTTCCTTTTTTGTTGTTTTAAGAGAAATCTGCAGGACAAGCCTGTATTTCAGGGTCAAAACCAGTGTTTCATGCAGCTGTTTCCCTTTAAACCAATCCATTTTAGCTGGTTCATGTTGGTAGTATCTTCATATTTGTGGATCAAATCCCCTATTGTTTTATTGGCGAAACCAATCCATTGGTGGACCATGCCTTGAGGCGCTCTAAGCTGTTCAGCCACTTGCAGACCAGATATTTGAGACGCTTGGTGGATGGGGATTCATCATGGCATTTTTAAAAGGAAAAAATCACTCCCAATAGCAGATAGAAAATAGCAGATTCGGAGTTTTTTAAAGTAGGATTCTAGTTTTCGATCTGTTTGGGGGTTGCTCTAGAGGACTTGACAACTGGAGGGCAAATGATTTGGAAGAGCCCTGAGGATATTCACTTTGAAGGGGAACAACGTGTCAAGAATGTTGGCAAGTTTACCAGATTGTGTTCCCAAGTTTTGGAGATTTGGATGTAGGGTGATGTAGAATCACCAGAGTGGCCGCACGGCACTTCTGGCTAACTTGCTAAGGAAGTTCAGACAGAATTTACTACGTCGGGTGCTGAGGAATAGAACGGCAGAAATTACATCGATGGACCTGGCATGGGAGGGTAGAACAAGGAATGGCCAGTTGATCAATACTTTTTGGAGAATATGTCTTGAAGCCACCAACAAGTCAACGTCTTGATGACAGCAACAGCGGTTTCCTTGCACATAGCGGATAGATGCAAACAGCACCCGAAGCAAAGAGCATGGAGAAGCGACATGCTTGCAGGTCAAGATGCACACGAATCCTCGAAAAAACAACACTGATGAAAATTGACAATGGTGAATCCCAAATGATACTTGTGGGTCCCAAATCAAATGAACATCCCAAAGCAGATATGTGTGCTTTTTCTGCTGCTTTTTGCGCCTCTCTTACAGAGACAAATTATATTCTAATTCCATTTTTTGTTGGTTTTTATTTTAGAGTTTAATCATAATCACAACCCCAGTTTCCAGAAGTTTACTGACCCCATGGTTTGGAGGTTAAGGTGCAAAACACCTGCAGCTTTTAGAGGTTTCCAACTCAGAGACCCTGTGATGGGTGGCAGCCACGTCACTTTCAGGTTCTGAGCAACCTTGATAGCAGGGTAGAAGCCTCCGATCAGCGGATGACCAACGATGCGCCTTGGGTCGATGGAAATCAGCCGGACTTTTCCCAGATGTTTGGGCGGATATTTTTTTAAGGATTTCATCAAAGTTTTTTGGAGCGATATATCGGCCAATCGATGGAGCTAATTTAGACCCTGAAGCTGTTTTTATTTTTATGTTTTGCTTTTTGTTGTGAATCCCCAATCCTGACAGCTTCAGCTTCCAGCGACCGTGCTGTGGCCAGTTGTGGCCAGTTGCGCGGTAAGGTCGATCTGCTGATGCAGTTCAGTTTCGAATTTTTCCTGGGTGGAATTATGAAGCCTGACAGCGGGGTTCTCTTTAAGGTGCCTTGGCCGGGAGCTGCATGGTGTTAGCCGTGTTAGCTGCATTTGGCTGATGTGTCGACTTGGGCGTGTATCCTTTGAAGAATTGTTTTCGGTAAAGCAATGGCAAGATAATGCTAATGATTCATGAACCCAAACGGGTTGTCTGATTGGATTCCAAGAATGATCATGTTTCTGGAGGTGGGTTCGTCCTTGCAATGGAAAGAAACAATTCATGGACTGACTCAATGAATCATATCCACAGTATCCCACAGTCAGGATTGGTGTCAACCTCCTCATGAAACCTGCTAATTGAATCTAATTGATCAACCAGGTTCATGAAGCTGGAGTTGACATGAATCCCATGCTGTGAATCTATGATGAGACCTTAACGCCAGATGTCGATCTTCATCGTGAGTTGTTGGATCGTGTGGATGGATGTGGTGGGGGGCCCCGGAGGTTGCTGGTGATGTGGATTGTGGTTCCACATGATGGTCAAGCATGAAAGTTGCACGGGGAAACCATAGACATCGAGCTTTTTTAAAAGCATCAAACATCTTCAAACATGATCATGGGATATCATGGGATATCTTGGGGCGATCCACTTTAACTTGAGACAATCTCAAGATTTTCCACCGAATTTCCGGACATCAGAAGCCACTGGGCGTGTGGCGCACAGGGAAGCCCCGTTTCTATCGAACGCCCCAAGGAGAGAACCCTGCCGGGTATGGGCGGTGCAGCACCCTGCACTGCCAGTGCATTGTTCTTAGTGCGGCACCTCATATGGGCGGATGGGACATGGGGGTCTTGGACCCAGGAAAAATTGGGCTTTGACACACACAAAAATGGGTATTTGATCAGAGAAAAGGAGTTTTTACGCAACAAAAAGGAGGTTCCTGCCAGCAAAATTGTGATTTCATCAGCAACAAAGATGTGATTTAAGCCATATTTTGTTGAAACAGGAAAAGCCACGGGGATTTCACCAGCAGAAACGGTTGAATTCCTACTTGTATGGGATGACACACTTAGTTGATGGGGGAGGTGAACATCTGACGGCCATAATTCTCATGAGAGATAGACGGGGTTGCACGATGTTGCACCCACAACAATGGGCTGCTCATGGTCTTGTAGTCCTTGGAGTTGGCACAATCACTGCCTATGCAAGGTCAATCACCAAGTCCCCCTTGTGAAGTGAATGGTTCACATACTTTACCCGGCCACATGTGAGCCACGTTCTAAACCCTTATGTTTATGTCAAGGAAGGGGCCCCTTGTAAGGGTGCGGCGTAAGCAAAACTCTTGTGAGCGTAAGCCAGCATAAGCTCCGCGTAAGACAAGGTATGCGCGTAAGCAAACCTGTGCGCGCGTAAGCAAAGCATAAGCAATCGCGTAAGCATTTCCTTATTGGGTGCCGGCATGTAAGACATTTAAAACACAGCTCATGTGGGAATGAGACAAGCTCTCAACTTGGATGTGCATCGCAGCTACCAAGTGGGCAAATAACCCCATTACAACACCTATTATATAATTTAGAACCTAGTTATGTATGGTATATATATATATAGATACCAGCAATAGATGGGCTATAAACCACTTACCAGCTCGGAGGCACCCGCAAGAAGGGGTCATCTGTAGCCAGGGCATGATCCACTTGACCTTTGGCCATTTCCCGCTCAGGTGACCTTTTTGATCGTATGGATTCCCAGGGCTGGGACAGTGATCAACCTTCTGATTTTGGATCATTATTGGGATGGGGCGTTTGCGCGGTGAAAGCATGTGCTAACAACTCTCACAAAGAAATCCAAAATGTGTTGTTTGTTCTTCACTTGTCTGGAATATCGTGTAGGATATTCCATGTGTCAAAATATCAGAACCCCTATATATCTAGGCCTATCCCTATTAATTTCCCATAACGGGCCTATGCAGAAGCAACTCTTTGAATCCTCAGAATCTCCAGCTGTGGGTGAATCCCTATATCTCTGGTTGACATCTTTGGAGGTGTTGTCTCCATTTTCAGGGGTTGAAGCATGTTAAATACCTTCATCAAATATGTTAAATACCCTTAGAAAGCCTGGTTTAGTATTGGATCGATTGATTTTGGTCCCATATTTCCATTTTGGGAACCCGTATGGGGAGTAGTAGTAGTTTCTACTGAGCCTGCAACACCCGATATCTCGCCAATCACCTGGCTGTATGGCCATTGGCCGTCTCTGAGGTTGAGCGTTTCGGTGCCTCCGGCCATTCGCAGGGCGGTGCTGTACTGAAGTCCCGAATTTCCCAATTGGCCATGCTATTTCTGGTGGGATTTCCAACTTGAACGGATCATTTTTTTCTTGGGTTGGAAGACTAAGTGGGTCAATGGCAATCTTAGGATATCGCTGAAAATGCCCAGCCCAGTGGCCTTGTATTTTGACAGCACCCCCCTGAAATGATGGCTGAACGCCAGGTCGCAAGTGCGCGGAAGTTCAACATCAGTTGCAGTTGTCCGGCAGCCAGAAACACCACTTGCTGGAAAGCAGGGTGATAAAGCAACCATTTATCAATGGGATACCCGTCTGAAAAGATGAATTCCCCCAAATCCCACTAAGTCAACCAGGAGTTGTAAACCCCAAAAGGCGTCTTCCAAATAGCAAGGATCTATGAAATGAAAGCGGCCTAGTATGTAGAATAAAGGAATATATGGCAAATATACATACTACCACTAGTTGTATATATATATATATAGAATAGCACCTCTACTTACCTCTATCATCATCTCTGAGGTGTGAGGCCTCCTTTCGCTCCGCGCATGCGCGGTGTCGTTCCTTCGCTGAGGGGATTAGTTTCTATGGCCTGGGACCCGAGCGCTGTCTGACGTGGGAAAACCTGAGAGCTTCGCAGGTGAGACCAAAACGCACAGTACCAGATGTTGACCCGGAACACATGAAATTACCCTCTGGTAAACTAACATCGCTATTGAAAATGACCATAGAAATAGTGGATTTTCCCATTGAAAATGGTGATTTTCAATAGTTATGTTAGTTTACCAGAGGGTACTTGATACTGTGAGTTGATTGTGTACTTGTATCTATCCCTGCACACATCAGGCAAAACAGACATAAACATATGTCTATGATCTACACATGATACACTAAATATTCTGGATATACCCAGTGTATAGATGTTTATCATCTCCACAGATTCGTCCTGGAAATCCAGGTGGTGAAGCCACAGAGAAAGTGATGTTGGACCAACACTTCACCCCGATCCTGACCACGTTTAAGTCACTGGGCAGTGGATAGGAGGGGATCCGCACGTGGCGGAGCAGCTGCCGTTGAGAGCCTTTAAAAGTAATGGTATACTCTGGGTGTGTTTCTGGAACTGGAACTTGGGTAGTCCAACCCCAGGATAGTTTTGCCCATCAGATTGGTGATAATTCAATCATTTGGAATTCAGTTCGATTTGGAATATGTGAGGGTCAGAAAAGTTGCTGTGATAACTTCCATCTGCAACTGTGAACTCTTACGCCCGTCCCAAACAAACACATTGTGTTGTTTTAGGTGGATGGTATTTTTGGGGTCATCCCTGACAAGAATATCACCTGACAGAGGGGGAAAGCAGAGCCTCACCTTGCGAGAAACAACAACTGATCTCAGGACTTTTTCCTGGTGGAAGCTACCTGTCGAGGCTGGGGCCACATTTTGGTGTCCTGGATCGGGATTTTCTGAAGAAAGATCTGGTTGTTGGAAACATCTTGCGTTTTCCATCCTACTGAGTCCACAGTGAGGATGGCTTTTGACTCTCTCGACTCTTACTGTACTTACTTTTAGCACCACCTTTGTTGATAATACCAAGACCGGCTAGCTAGTTTTTGGACATTTGGTGGATTGGTCGAAACCACAGACCGGAGATTGATACTGTACGATTCAGCTACAAGATGAACCGCTCAGAAGGTCAACAAACTCCGCTGAGGAGGTTCCCCAAATAGGCACCAGCCTTGTTTATGCATTCGCTTCTCGCTAAAAAGGTGAAACATTCACTTGGCATAGCCAAAATATGGGGAGAGAATTCCCCAAAGCATTGATTTCCCTACTCAAATGGCTTAGTGGGGTTGAGGATATTTGTTGCGCCACCAAATATTATACACATACTCATACTCATACAAATAAAATTGTAATGGGTTCAAAAGCGTTAACACGTCAAAGTCACACCTGGGTCCAAAAACCACCCAATACTGATAATTCTAATAATGATAGAATTTCTGATAGAATACCAATAATTCCCCAACCAATGGTTATCCCACCCCATGGCTTTGGGGAACCTTGAGAGGTTGACCATAGAAAACCGTCAGCATGCCCTTCCCGCCGCAGTTTTTGCAGCTGAGCATCTACCAGGGCCAGTATACAGTGGCTGTGACCTCAGTTATTTCGTCCTATGGCTCGGAGGGTCAGTGGTTGGATATTGATCTTCGGAACATGAATCAGTTGAGACACCAAAATGGGATGAGATTCATTTTTTGATATTTTTTGTGTGTAAAATTGGCAGTTATTTTTGGTTGACCTACACCTGTGTGACGAATGAAAGATGCGCCTTGTACGGCCACATGCAGGCTGTCACCAGCATGGGCTATTTTGATTTATTTCTCAACATGGTCCCTGGCCATGCCGTGGTCGAAACGTGGTTCATTTTCCCCGGGTGATGGTCATTCCCCCTAGTACCAATGGTTAGCCCACTCGGAGAAATCCCAGCCATGATGGTAGGATGAACTTCGCCCAGGCCATGTTGGTGGGTGGTTCCGTGGCCTTCAAAGAAGACGATAAGGCTCGAAGAGCCTGGGAGCCCAGATGGTAGCTGAGTTGACCATTTCGAACAGACAAAAATAGGTACAAAAACTGGGCTTGAATCAATTTCGGACCTTACATTTTTAAGCAGCCAACACTTCCAAAGCCATGTTTCAGTTTGGTCCCAACTTTTCCCAACTTTGGGTTTTGATCTGGTTTGAGTCTTGCGTGAACCATCACAGGCTCACATAGGCTCACCAAATTTCACACCCCTGCACTTACATCAGGACATGTTGGGTTGTCTCCTTATGAACAACTTCCAGTCCAAAACTCGCCATCCCCGGGGTCACTATGTGAGTCCTTGCAAGCGGCATTTGCAGAAACACCCTGGTCGTGGGTGCAAATCTGGGCATTAGGGAGCGTGTTTTCAGTTTCCGACCAACAGAGATTTGAGTTTCCATGCATCTATTTTACATGTTTTGCTTTTCCCACACGTAGCTTCGGGAGTCCCCCAGAATCTATGGGTTTCTAATAGGGAAACCCTGGTGCAAACGACTGAGTTTCCTGCCTTGCCAAATCCCTTACTAATGCGACACATGGATGGGCGGTTTCCAATCTTAAGTTTGGTTAACCTGCATTGAGGCACATATTTGGATGGTTTGAAATTACCCTCCGGAAATGGATCTGGTATTTTTCATCATCTGCATCTACCTCTTTGGATCAATCATATATCATACATCTATAAGGTGTCCACAAACTGTATCAGTTAAAATATAATATGGGTTTGTCTGAAAATGGGGGATATCCCCAAACACCCATTTCAATAATAGGGAAAATGTAAATATACTCAATTGGTTTTTATGGCTACCCCATTTTCAGACTAACCCATATCTCTTTTGTACTTGTGTTCCCACTTAGCAAGCTAACGACTGTTCATCATGAGCGCCTCTACCCATTTTTCGCTAAGGTTGGAATCTTCGATCTGACCAACAGCGCCATGGTGGAATGTCTTGACTCCTTGAACCGCATCACTTGCCAGGCCGGCGCGGGCGCGAACGGTGGCGTTCATGGCAAACACCGAGCTTTAAAAGTTTCAACCCAGGTAGACCAAGATAACACAAGATAACCAAGCTTGTGACTACAGGGCCTTCGATTTCAGGAGATGTTGTTCTGGCCAGGAATCAGCAGAAGTTCCCAGACCAGAAGTCTTGAAGATGTCTTACCCAAATAGGACCCTCGGCATCAAAAAACTGCATTCAGTCCCCCAAGAAATGATAGAACTGATTCCCCCACAAGAATGATTCTGGGATCTGATTCTCGAGAGGTCATGGACTTTGCGAAATCCGGCGCCCTGGCCAAGCGTGTCGTGGAGTTGGAGGAGGTGTGGTCACAGCGTGCGGATGGAAATCCATTGATTGCTTGGGAGTGGAGTGGCCACTAGTCAGCACAAGTAATATGGAGGTTTCCTAAAATGGGGGTACGGATGGGTACGGCCAGATCATCCCCGTAAATAGGAGTTTCCATTGTAAACCATCCATTTCGGGGTACCCCCATTTCAGGAAACCTCCATATTGAATATTGATGAATATTGTCAATGTTGGGGGGAATCGTTCGACCCATCAAGGGTACAAGGCCGAACCTGCGACCATGGAACCATTTTTTGTAGTTACCCCCTCCTGAAATTGGTGCCCTTTCCAACTAAAATCCCCAGAGACCTAATTTTGGTCAGTTAAATCCCTACCCTAGCTGCTTGAATCCCGTTTTGGTGAGTGAAATCCCCATTATTCCGGCCCGCCAGGTTATGAAAGCGTTCCACGCGCTCTTCAACGTGACATCTCCGGGCCTATCGAGGTGCAGTTGCTGGAATTTGGCAACAAGAGAGAACAAAAGGGACCCAATGGTTTGCGATTTTTTTGCCTTCCTTTTTTAAAGGATTTTGGTTGGGTTTAATTTGGTCGTTTTGGTGTTTTCTTATATTTTTTTGTCTGGATGTTATTCATGGGTCTACCCCAAACATGGCAATTTTCGCGGAAAAAGTGTGGGAAAATGATGATAAGCCAGTGGATTTAGGGTTTTTATCTATTGTTGGACACATGTACTGATGAGTTGGGGGATGAACGCCATGATGAACGCCCCTAACTACTGTACCGGCTATTTTGACGCGAACACCACAACTACCCTTTCAGCCAATCTCTTTAAGGTAGGCAAATCATGTTGAGCCAACCCCTGGGTTGAGGACATCCGGGCGGCCCTGACGTCAAGTCGTGGAACCGAAAGACCCCAACTATCTCTCACGCATGTTGTGGTTTTCCATGAACTGAAGGATTGAAATCCCATTTTCTTTGAACATCGTTGAACAATTACAGTAATCGATGAAACTTAAAATATTAAATCTTAATCTCAATCATTTAAAAAATCCAGTAAAATTGGATAATCCCACAATCATTAATCATTGAAAGTGAACTGGGCACAGAATCCCACAGACATATTCCAGGCATTTACGCCACAGCGCCAGCCCTGACTCGCAGGTCGAGCATCAACATCCTGAAGAAGGACCTCGATGACGCCACTTGTTCGAAAGGGATGACAAAACAAGTTATTGATAGTTGGGGAGTTATTGATAGGTATTGACAGTTATTTAACCATCAAACACGAGAATATCCACTTGCTGGTTGGGGAATTATTGATACTTATTGATGGTCGGGGAATTGTTGATACTTATTTATATTTATTTATCAAGTTCTCCAACCCTATCATAAAGTGGTGTTTGTAGTTCTGACATGTTTTCATATGTTGAATATGGTTTAGGTCCGAACTAGATATGAAACATATATTGATTCGATCAAACATATGAAACATGTCAGATACAGTAGATGTAGTTCTGCCCTTGTTCCCGGCTCCTTTCAGACCTTGCTTCACTTGTGGTGGCTTCGAGGTGAATTTGTCATGTGGAGCAGATGTGATGTGTGGTAAAGATCCGGAGGATGCGATCATTGAGGCGGTGCTGTGCCGGTGATGCTGGTTGTTCTGGGGGGAGGTGGCCCCAAATTCGGGTTTGTTTTTGATTTGTGAAAATAGGGATTTCCCATTCCATCCAGTGGGTTATCATCATATCCCCATTATCAATGGCCAAGAATGGGTTTTATGCACCATTTTCAGACATTCCCCCAGTGGTGATGATACAATCGATGGTGACGATGCCAGGTGCAGGGATCGGGCTGCTGTTTGGGGGCTCAGCCTCTTCAACAGTCCGTGGCCAGCTCGCGCAGCTGGTGCAGCTGGTAGTTTTGAAATGGCCGAATTTGATATTGGAACCCCAAGAAAATTGGTTTGAAATTGGGTGATATGTATATATATATACAATTATATATGATATATATATATATACATGTATATGTATACACAGCATGTTACCATATACCTATACCATTCATATATATATATATACATACATACATACATACATACATACATACATACATACATACATACATACATACATACATACATACATACATACACACACAGACATACATACATACACATTAGTTTCCATCGACATTTTTGGAGGGAGTCACTGAGTTCAGATCCAAGGCGAGCCAGAAACTTTACAGCTGAAATGCGGACCTCAGGCGCTGTCTGAAAAGGGTTTTAGCCTCTGAAATGGCAATTTTAGGAGGGAAAACGATGGGACACCACTTGGATGGAATATCATGAAATGGTGGACCCTACCAATCGTCAAACCCAAATCTCTGAAAGAGTTGGTTCCAGAAACCCGTGAGATTGTAAGGATTGGCAGTGTGTGTTTCCCCTTGACATGGGCACTTTTCGCCCAGCTAAGCAGCCCTGGTTTCCACCATGACCGTTGGTCAAAGTTGGAAAGATCGTGCAACGCAAGCATTTCAGGCATGCTGGGGATTAAGATCCAAAAGGGTTAGCGCAAGCCATCTGAAAAGTGGGGGACCATGTTGAATTTGGTCACAAACATTCCCCAAGAATCATGGCCGTTAGCATTCTTTCCACAGCACTTTGGAAGACATTTGCCATGCTTTCAGGTGCCAGTTGGCGAGTCAAGGGGCATCATTTTCCAGGCCCTGGATGATGGAGGTGAAGTGGTACCTGGATATGGTGCATTCCTATATATGTATATATATTTATATATACATGCACATATGTATAAACACAATAATATAACATAGTGTATTGCATGCACAGAATCAAGCACATGTTTTTTGTTCTTCCCTGCCTGCGATGATGTTTCGAATTGACCTAGTATGTTTGGCTTGAAACCGGATGAGAGGACTGAACAGAGCCCAGATTGCAGAGGGTAGGCAGGTGTGGTTTGTCTTCAACTCCAACCACTTGTCAACTCCAACTTGAATGCCGGCACATAAAGCAAAGACAAAGAAAATCAGGTAACAAAATAGAATAAGATCATAGGCAGCAGAATTATTAAAGCAGTAAGACAACAGAAAAGTGTCAATGTTATACATATATATATATGATTATATATATGAGTAGTTATAGTACACATACTCTAATATTATGTACATACCCACATAGACTTACTGAATTGGCTGAGGCCATTCCCAAACTTGCATGCTGCACAACAGCACCTCTTCCGCCCCAAAAAAAATCCACGCAGCTTCAGCCACTGCGGCCACTGCGCAGAATGTGGATATCTACACCCCCGATGGTTCGCGAATGCTTCTTCCAGATGTGGGGCTCTCAGAACCTCAGCAAGGTGCTTCTGAAAAGGGACCTAACAGCCATGCTGTTGGGGTTGGGATCTTTCCTGTGAGGGACCCAACCTGACCAAATATTCAGAAGGCTTGGTGTTTGCCAGTTGATGAGGATTTACCATGATGACCTTGATGATCATGATGTCGCCATGTTTTTTTTTTGTTTGTGATTCCCCCATTCATCCCCGCCCTACTGGCCTGGCAGCTGAGGTTAGTCTCAGTTTGGACGTGGGAGAGAGCTGCCTCATTATGGGTGGCTGGGCAGCAAGCCAGGTTTGTAGGCTTTCAGTGGGGATCGAACCAGCAAATATGGGATATAACTGGCCTATAATCGGGATACCCTCTGGTAAACTAACATAGCTATTGAAAATGGCCATTTATAGTGGATTTTCCCATTAAAAATGGTGATTTCCCATAGTTATGTTAGTTCACCAGAATTTAGGTGTGTCTGAAAATGAGAGATCCCCCCTATAGCCATAGGGAAAATGATAGTGAACCGCCAGATGGAATGGATACCGTATTTTCAGAGCAACCCAAACTGGGATGATGTATCCACAAAGAACATGTGTACGGACATCACCAAGCAGAGAAATACAACCAACAACCATGGGGGGTACCCTCTGGTAAACTAACATAGCTATTGGAAATCACCAATTTTAATGGGAAAATCAACTATAAATGGCCATTTTCAATAGCTATGTTAGTTTACCAGAGGGTATCAACAATACAAAACATGCAAAGGATCTACCGATAAAGATGGGCACCAAAGCCCAGGGTTGCCTTCGACATATTTTTCCCGAACTCCAAATCGGAAACATGGCCCAAGACGCCAAAATGGTCTTGTTGGACCTCAAAACCATGGATCTTGCAAACTCTGAAGTGATGTATACATATGAATATGTATATTTTTTTTATGTATATTCTGATATCTATATATGTATACATGATATACATACATGCTACATGATATAAACATGTACAGCCAAACATGTACATATACTGTATATGTCATATTCAATCATTATACCCCGCTGATCCCAATTGTGTACCGCATTGAGCGCATTGCATACCCATTCTCATCCAGGCATCCCTGTTATATCCCGATTTTATAAGAATAGAAATGCCATTGTGGATGGTCAGGATGATACTGTCCCATCAACATTGCCCATTATATATATATATATATATGGTGGTTTCCTAAAATGGATGATTTATAATGGAACATCCTATTAAAATGGATGATTTGGGGGTACCCCTATTTTAGGAAACCTCCATATATACACCAGATTTTTTCCATTTAAAAACCGTAAATTCAACATGCTGTTTGACCGTTAAATCCCCATATCACAACTGAGGTCCCAGTGGCATTGGCAAATCCTCGCTGCTGCGGGTCTTGGGACAGTTGTGGCCCTGCTTTCAAACGCCCGGCAAGGCATAAGGGCTATGGGGTGGGGAGATCGTTGTGAAGCATGTGGCTTAGAACATGTGGAAACAATTTTGGATGGATTGAAACCTATGAAATACCAATCTTTTCCCGGAGATACTCTGGGATATAGTTAATGGTATATATGGTGAACAACCAACATTTTTTAAACTTTGGGGAAATTGACAGGGATATGGGATGGATCAACACTTATGAATCTTGATCAATGTCTTGAAAGGTTAGCTATGGATCAGTATCGGGAAATACCCATTGATTGATGACAGCAGTGGGGATCTAATTATCCCAAACATGGGGATATGATGGGATATCTACACCTGTAAATACCATGTTTTTTTGGGAGATGAACATCCATTCCCCAGCTATTTCGGTGTTGACCAGGAGGGTTTTGACCCAGCATTTTCCACCCTGGCTGGGGATGATAAAAAGCACTTGACGACGGTGTTTCGGCTGGGAAGAAGGCCTCCAACACTTGCTGTTTTGTGACCTACCCTCTGGTAATTTAACATAGCTATTGAAAATCAGCAACTATAAATGGCCATTTTCAATAGCTATGTTAGGTTACCAGAGGGTATAAGTTGGGAACCCATTCGACCTTGGTAGTCATACCACACGTGCACAGCATATACATGTGTCATCATGTGTCACTGTTTTTTTTTTGGCATTTTCACAAAAACAATTTCGATGAACGTTGGCGTTGACCCATGCCCACATCTCATTGAAGTTGGTAGTGGTTGTTCACTTGTTCTTGCAACCCTAGAGCCAGCCAAAATGCTGTTTTCCGATGGGGCTACGCAGTCCGCAGTCATCATAATGCTTTGGATTCAATACTTGAAAGCAGAAGAACAGTCAAGATGTATAGTTTTGTTTTCTTTTCAACTCTTTGAAAAACTACTAGTTGTATCTAATTGTAGGAGTTTCAGAATTTTCTAGACATGTTTGATGCTTTGCAACGTTGCAACTGCAGGCTTCGGCACGCTTTAGCAGGCACATTTTTCAGGGGCCGGATCTCATTGCCTTGGTGTTGTCACGTGGGGATGACGACTCGTGGGTCTAAAAACCACGGTGTAATCATGTGTATGGTCCTTAGAAAGTGGCGGTTTCAATGGATGAAATATCATGAAATATGGTGAAATGATGATTGACCACGGAATTGTGTGTCAGTTTCTCAATATTTTCAGACACAAAGGGTTTGATTTTCCGACGGATTTCGGGAAATTATACAAGACACTCATGAAGTCATTCGGATATGAAGAGGATCAACTACTTGGGAAGGCTGACGTTGCTCCGACAGTTGCGATTGAATCACTCCAAATAAAAGATGTCAGTGACCTCTTCAGCTCACTCAAGATGGTACTGGCAGCCATTTTAGCGAAGTTTTAGGGTTGGGGGTACGGTTTTCATGCATTTGAAAGTCTTTCCGTACCTCCTTATTTGGAAGATGTTGGAAGACTAGAGCCATGTTCTGATGATATATTAGATATGATATATTTGACATTTTCCTCTACTTCGAATGCTTCTTATTTTTCATGTTGAAATCGTGTGTTTGGGATCCGTTTGTGGGAATCGGTGACGAAAAACACATCCCTCAGCTGGAATTCCAACGTTATAGCCAGGCCGGCGGGACGAAACCTCTTCTTTCTGGCACAAAGGCTGGGTCGTGATGAGAAAACGGGGCCTTATTTTGGGCGTACGAAAGCAGCCCCTTGAAAGGAAGGCGCTGGGGAGTAAGTGAAGTATGCAATTGCAGATGAGTCAAGTGATCCTTTTGAATGACTTCATATTTGATTTTGTGATATGTCAATATGTTGTGAGAGGACTGCAGGTGACTGCAAATATGGGAGAAACCTTTGATTTGAGGATGCCAACGATGTGTGCAGATCAGGGTTTTCTCAACTGCCTACCATTTCTTGCTAAGGGAACACCAAGGACATTGACCAGCGCAACGGGATAGAAGCAGGTTTCGAGATAAAGATTGCTGCATCTTCTGAATTTAGTTCCGCAGCTTGTACACATCCAACATCTCATTTTGCCACTGGTCATCAGCCCGAGATAGCCCCAGGCCATATCTCTTTGATGGTACCCTTCGGGAACAAATTGCATATCCTGCAAGGGACTCAGCCATCGGCGTTTGCATTGAAGAGACATGAAGAGGATGGATTTCGTCCATCGTGCTAGTAGAATCTGGTAGAACTGCCTGAATTAGTGTCGCATGTGGAGTAGACATTTTTTTGATATCAGTTCTAAATGATCTTAGACAAGCTTGCATTTGCAGAAGACCCATTTCCATCGTTCGAGACCAGTGCTGTCAAATGAAACCGATCATGATCCATGTAAAGATATGTGGAATTGGAGACCCTTGTCCACATCTTGTCTTCCTGAACTCTTTCATTGCTGTAAATATCTATGAAAAAGGCACCACAAACAGGTCATTGCAGTCTTTGATCAAAGGTCGTTTCATTTTTGCTGCGCTTTATTCTTCGACCCAAAAACCTGTGTGTGGATTGAGGTATGGGATGATTCTTTGTTGAACGAGCATCATACTCAGTCGCAGTCTTGCAATGTCGCGACGGTGTTCCATCCCTTCGGGGGGTCATGATCCGCTATAGGCAGAAATTCTGTTGTTGGCGACTGATTCTGTTGAAACCATCAACCAGTAACCAATGTATCCGATATATCCTGATCCTGATCCAAAAATATGCAAAACAGATCCGAAGACATCATCATTTTTCTGAAATTGTCCTGGAATCTCACCAGACCCCAGACAGCAAGCCTCACAGGTTGAACGACGCCAATCTCAAGCGTCTATTTGTGGACTGTAATTTGGAGGAGGCGAAGCTTGGGTCGCTCTTGGGTCGCTTTGATGGGAAGCGTGTGCCTGCATCACTCCACAGCAGGTGGCTTCAGTGTCAATGAACATGGATGTTCTATAGAGTTTTTGGCTTTTTTGGATTCTACGCTGAAACTAAACGGAAATTGAACACCTCAAGTTCGTTTCATTTCGTTCCTTGCCCCATTCGCATCAGGGATGAGATCATCATTTGTCGAACCAGACCAACTCGACCAAGTTCAGTTGACCAACCCGACCACCATCAACTTCGCCAGATCACAGGTTTGGCATGACCGGCGGCACGAGTTAGACACCCCCGGCATCCCTTGGGCAGACGTCTGGAGCCTTGGTCGATGGCCGCTGCACTGGTCATCACTGGTCCTGTGGCATGCTTCAATTCACGAGAAACACGATTGGAATCGATTGGATATGTAGGAACCTTGGTTGTGTTGTTTTTTCGATTTGTTTCCCTGTATTTGGGGTCCATACATAATAAAATCCCATTAAAATCCCAATGTGTCTTTCGCTCTCTGTCAGTCAATATGAGCCCTTCAACTTTGCACATGGTTTCCATTACTGTGACTTGTGTCATTCAGCAGATGTCAGCAGACCGCCCCACATGAACAAGGTCCTCAGCTTGGGTGAGCAGCAACGAATTCAATTTTGCAGGTGCTGTGATTTGAGGGTGGTAGGCCCAATATTCCCAACAGCAGTGGATTTAACCTCTTGGTTTGGGAGTGGTGCGTCATTTTTTGCGGAGCCCAAAACCCGGAAGGGAACCGGAATGCTGGAACCTTGGAACCTGCTGTTGGGTTGCAAAGCTGGGTTAATGCTGGAAGGTTGCGGAATGGTCCTAGAATTGAAGCTAGTTGATTAGTTCGGGTTTCTTCGTTCTGTAAACCGGTTGTGGCAAAGACCTTGAGCACTCCAAACTTGCAGGGTTTCAGAAACACCGTGCGCTTCCATGTTTAATATTGTTTAATGGGGAAGCAAGTGCCAAGCGCTTTTGCCTCTTACCCTGTGTTGCTTTAGGTTTCTTTATGTTGCTTTTCTCTTCAAACACAGGCTATGTCAGCCATCTACAAGTGGAACGAGGATTCATCCTCCACAACATATTTATCAACGTTTGTATGTATCGTATGGGTCAAACCTTGGAACTATGGGGCCATATATTTGGTCATTATGGCAGAAAAAAATCTCGGATAATTTCTGACTATACCCTATTTTGACCCACATTCCAATTGCACGCATGCAGGTGCTTTCCGAGTCTGTGTATATGTATATATCTATGATTATATATATGTTCGTTTCAGACCTGGATCGTTTCTTTCTATGTCTATGTAACATTTAATTCTATATAAATACCCATCAGAAATTGTAGCACGTGTGGGTTGCTGGGATTTGCATGCATGCGAGTCGGTACCTCACATACGTTGTTAGTATTTGAGCAGCGTCAGTGGCCATAGAGTGTTTCTATTTTGGTATTTTCTAATTGCAATTGTCCATACTGTTGCTTTTGCTTCTGGTTTTTGAGAGGTCGTGGGGGTCGATGGTGATATTGAAGAGTGGTCAGGAGGAAAAATGAGCCATGAACCACGCGACCCACCCTGAATGAGAATCCATAATTATCTACAATTATCTGGCATTCATCACAATCCTACCAGTATGTTCAATTTCCTACCTTTTAATACCTTCTATATTTTTCAAATTCTAGTCGAAAGTTGCAGAAAAAAGATGTATCCCTGTATAGCTCCTGACAAGCTGCAGCATGGCACGGTCGCCGCGCAGGCTTTTCTGGCATGCCGAATGGCAGCAGCTGACTGGGCACCCAGATGGATTCACAGGGTGAGATCAGTTGCTTCAGACAGCCAGGAATACAGGAACCTACATATGGGGATATCCTATTCATGGTCCTGCTCATGGGGGTACTCCGAAATCATCCAAATTAGACTATGAATTGGTATTGAAACCCATGGTTTTTGGGATCCCCCATTTAGGACCCACCCATGTATACCCCATGTATACCCATATGTAATATTACGCGCAGACCCCGTGGTTTGCCCGGAGGGCAAACCACGGGGTTTTTGGGCTTTTTTTAACCAACCATCAATCAATAGAGGGGGTTCATTTACAACTACGCATACTTCAATTAGGGTTTCATTTAGGGTTTATATAAGTTATCATAAGTTCTAAAATCCCCCGGCCCAATGGAACAATTACGCATACTTCAATTAGGGTTTCATTTAGGGTTTATATAAGTTATCATAAGTTCTAAAATCCCCCGGCCCCATGGAACAACTGCGCATACTTCAATTAGGGTTTTATTTAGGGTTTATATAAGTTATCATGAGGTATAAAATGATATACATCATGATATACATCATGTATCACATCATGATATACATGATCTTGACGTTGACGACAACATCAATTACGAGTCACGGGCAAACCNATACATCATGTATCACATCATGATATACATGATCTTGACGTTGACGACAACATCAATTACGAGTCACGGGCAAACCATAGGGTCTTGCCGTAATATTAGTATATATTAGTATATATATATATGTATTATTATTATTATGATGTATTATGTAGTATTGGTGTGTATATATATAATTATATATAATTATATATGATATAATATATGTCTTTATATATATATATATATATTACAGTCACCCGGCATCAATCATTTTTTTTGGATGGTACTTGGTACCCAAACAAAGACTTCGATTCCGTTGCAGGGTATATAAGGTTTGCGATGAAAATCCAACAGGTTTGGGATGATGATCGGTTCGAGGTGTTGACATCAAAAATATCCCATTTGTATATAAGCCACTATTTGGAAAACGTCCCGGAGAGAGTTGCCATTCCAATTCCTTTTTCAGTCTCCATTTTGGTATTGCATCGAAACGACCATGCGGATGACTGGACGGATCCAAACAGTGATTTTTGCTCTATGAAACCAACCATCTTGAGCGAATCGAGGGTTGATGATGAAGATCTGACCGAGGCGTGAGAAGCAAATGACGAACACCAGCTTTTTTGCAATTCTGGATGAATCTACTGCATCCATGGACACTGCTTCTGCTTCTCAGCACAGATGGGAGATGATGAAAATCGGGATTCGAAGTGGAAAAACCATTGAGTCACAATATTTTGGGGCACCCAAAGAAAGTTTTCGGAAGTAAAACCCACGTTCTTTGAAATGATTACCTCCTTAGCCTGTGGGACACTTCAAGCTTTGTTGGTATACCCTTTGGTGCTGTTGATCAGATGCGTTCAAGACTTTGAGCAGATGATCCCCGATGACACTTCTTTTTGTTATTGGGGGTGCACCTTTGTCGGGGGGTTGAGTCGTCATGAATCAACCGGAGTATGGTGCACAGTGTTGACTGCTGATTTTGACCCTATTTTAGTGGCCATTCATGTTCATCGAGACATCAAACTTGCTGAGCAAAGTTTTCTGTGCTTAGATAAGAGTATATTTGCCACGACCCCAAAACTTGTTGCCAGGAACCCCAAAACAACGACACTTCCATTTTGTTTGACTTACAGTATTAAATACATGGTGCCACCACAATTTTCATCAACCAGGGCTCAACACCCCCAAACAATCGACCCATTTCGCCGAGGAGATGAAAGTTTATCAGACTTTGAAGCAACCCAGCTGCAAGCGATGAGCTGCCACATGTTTTAGATCATGAGGGAGTCTGTACTAGACTGGCAAGTGATGATGTGGATTGATTTTGTGTCTTCTGCTAAGATTACAGCAACATACTACACTTGAGGAATGATTGTGTATGCATGTAGAGTACTCGTATGTGTAAAATACACATACGCGTGTAATGCAAATGCACAGTGAATTGTTCTATGTATGTTTGGAATTGTTTGTATAGGTCCACACCTATTTGGAACAGCGAGGGAAATAAGAGGGGCAGGAGCAAGAACCTGAGCTATTTCTCATTGTTACAGATCGGTGGCAAGTCAAAGCTCAACCGCAGACTGCATGGTGTCCCTTCTGAGGCGATGTCAAAAGAAGTTCCAATCCCGTTTGTTGGCTCCTAGTGGGTTGTAGACTGTATGCTCCCCTTTGTTGGTCAACACATCCCCAATTCAAAGCTTAACAACCCCCCCTGTTTGTTCCCCGCAACACTTTTGCAACTACTGAGGCAGAAGAAAATTGGATTTCTTAGTGTGGCGCACCGGCCCACGGTGATTCAATATCACACAAAGGTGCTTGGGCTGTTGAGTGGCAGTCTGCTTTTTATGTACCATTCTATTTGGGATGATCCCAATTCACTGAGTAGTTGCAGATTGAAGACACCAACACACGACTGTTGTGAAGCTTCTGGAGAAACCCCAACCAGAGAGGGGCATTCAAATGTAGCTCAAAGTGGGAAAACATGATTGGTACATATTGGTATCCTCCCCAGCCAGCGCGTTTTGTTCTCCTGCTCAAATCAATCATCAATTGATGGTTCTTGGCAGCTCCCGTGAGGATCGATAGCTGCAGGTGAATCGCCCCTATCAACCGTATCAACTGACTGGTGAATGCTTGATCAATGGATGATTTTCACCCAATTTTGGAGAGATGTGAGAAATAGAATATCATGAATATCCACCTTGTTGAATGATATTTGAGGTCAGCCATTTTCCCCATCCGCCGCAGGTGATGCATTTTCAATTCAATTTGAAGAAGGAGCTGATGTACGAGGTCCAGTGACAAACCAGACGGGTGGGGTCAGAGATGTCAAGACATGACACAAAGGCCTCAAATGGTTTTGTCATGTAACATGTTTTGCTTGTGTGGTGCAAGTCTCTTACTAGTAGGACTGAGACGGTTTTCATGATCCTTTTTGCATCTTTTCGCCGAGAACATGACTGTCTAGAAGGCCTCTGTTCGAAGAGCACAGCGCCGTCGATTGCGTTTGTAAGTTTTGAAGAATGGATTGTGCCACTCATTTGTTAATCACAGGAGGCATCTCGATCTGATTGAAGCATCATAATTACCTTAGTCGACTGAAGGTGATTTCAACCCCGGATTAATAAACCCCCAGGCTGTTTAATTGGAGAGGTACCAACTAAGTAGCAAATTATCCCAATTGCGGGGAACCCTCCTAATCAACCAGGGTTTATTCATCCGAGCTTGACATTATGGCTCAAACAATCAGGAATAGATGGTATGTGGCTGGTGTAACAATGCTTTCATGAATACCACATATATACCACATATATATATATATCAACATAATGATACCTGTTGAAATCGCATCAAATCGCTCCAATTTTGGCCACCCCGGGGGCCCCTTGGCGCGGGTGTTCCCCTCCCAGTGACCGGATTGCGGGGCAGGTCAAGGATGCCAAATCCATGGCAGAGGACGCAGTAGAAGATGCTGCTTTTGTTTTCTTAGAGTAGATATAGCTATAATTAACTATACTGGGGTCAGATGACCTGGGAGTTGCCGAAGGCCAAAAACAGAGAAAAAAAAATTGGATGACTTGGGATTAGGCAGTTTTTGTGTTGTTTTTTAATCGAGACCTGGGATTAGGTTTTTTTTTTTTGGCTTGCGTCTGGCCCCGCAAGCAGATGACCTGGGACTAGGCCCTGCAATCCCAGTGCTAGTCCTATGTCATGATCCTGCCTGGCTTCNTTTGGCTTGCGTCTGGCCCCGCAAGCAGATGACCTGGGACTAGGCCCTGCAATCCCAGTGCTAGTCCTATGTCATGATCCTGCCTGGCTTCAAAGTACCTGATTTCCCCGATTTTTTTTCCAACAAAATTTGGGAATAATTTGGGGTCACAAAGTGATGACCTGGGAGTAGGTGCACAACATATATCAAANTTCCCCGATTTTTTTTCCAACAAAATTTGGGAATAATTTGGGGTCACAAAGTGATGACCTGGGAGTAGGTGCACAACATATATCAAAAAAAGGTATCTTACACATGACTCAGGAGTTGTGAGATCTTGGCTTTTTCGCGCACACTGCTGTCTAGCAAAGCTCCTCTAAAAAACCAGCCACAAAAAACCTTCTAAATACT
>BGPT01000505.1:340788-371015 GCA_003297045.1 Symbiodinium sp. clade C Y103 | reverse complement strand
TTTTTTTCCAACAAAATTTGGGAATAATTTGGGGTCACAAAGTGATGACCTGGGAGTAGGTGCACAACATATATCAAAAAAAGGTATCTTTCACATGACTCAGGAGTTGTGAGATCTTGGCTTTTTCGCGCACACTGCTGTCTAGCAAAGCTCCTCTAAAAAACCAGCCACAAAAAACCNCACATGACTCAGGAGTTGTGAGATCTTGGCTTTTTCGCGCACACTGCTGTCTAGCAAAGCTCCTCTAAAAAACCAGCCACAAAAAACCCTCTAAATACTGAAATAACAATAAATGTAAGAAATATCAAACCGACAGGAAATAAATTACAAAATGCTATATACATTTTTTTAAAAAAATTTGTTGTTTGGGTTTTGACAGTTTTTTTTGTAGTGTTTTTTGTATATGTTTTTTTTTTTTTTCGTGTATGTTTTTTTATTGTTTTTGTTTTTTTGGTCTTTTTGCTTTTTCGTGTTTGGTGATTTTTTTGTTGTCTATTTTTTTTTAACATTCTCGTTATTTTAGTGATGTTTTAGTTTTAGTTTGTTTTTCAGTTAGTGTGGTTTGTTATGATTATTTTATTATTACCTGGTTATTTTGTATTTGTTGTAGTTTTTATTTTTTGTAGTTTTACAGCTGCCGTTTTTATTTCTCCACTGTTTCACTGTTTCACTGTTTCGGACTAAAAAGGGTGCGTCGATCCCTTGCTGTCATCTTGCACAGCTCTCTAATTAGACATATACAAAAGACAACTGACCAACAGGTTGCATGAAATCCGTGCTGTACTGGCGATTATGTGACATGGACCGGTTGATAGTCCGGAAGCCAAACGGCGTCTTGCCGGATGACCTCACACGCCTCACGGGCTTCAGCAATCCATCTGTGCAATGAGTCTGGACATGAGGTTGGCCCTAATGGCCGCAGCGTTCGATTCCTCAAGTCAGAATCAAGTTGGTCAGTGATGCTACGGGCAAGACCCGCACTGAACAGTGCAGGGTACTCTTTGTGCTTGCTGGTTCGAAATGTTCCGTCTGGGTTGCAGCCAATTGCAACAGATGTCGGCTTCGTAAGCGTGCGATCTGCCATCTTGTACAGGGAGCGTGCAAAGCTGGGCAAGCGCAAATGTAGCAATCCCGTTGGCTTTGGGACTGTAGCCTCAAAGGGCCATTGCGGAGCCACTGTCAGATGCACGTCGGGGTGCATGAGGAGCAATTTGATCCATGGCGATGTCCATATTGACGCCCTTTCCGGGCACGATGGAGGTGCCGGATGCTCGCTGACAAACATCCCTCCCCTGGTAAGCTGGTAGGCCAGCAGCAAAGTCACCTGCATGAAAAAGCTGCTGCCCGCTTGCAATTGGGCAATTTCCCTCAAACGGAGCCCTGGTAATCCCATCAGTCGAAGAAAGGAGCGTAGGGGCCTCGGCATAGTCCGCCTGATATTGGTCTCGTCCGAAATCACAGGTTGATGACGAGCTTCGCTGAACGTTTCACATGGTGATCCCGCCAATGTCGCTGTGACGAGGCCAAGGTCATAACACCGCAGCAGCTCAGACCAATTGGCGGTCTTGTAGGCCAGGTTCCCATACGTTGGTGAATTGGCTGTGTCCAGTGACAGAACCGTGACTTTGACATTGCGCCGTTCTGCCCATTCATTCAAAAAGGCATGAACGTCTTGATGACGTCTTCTGCCGGAGAACAAATGTACCACCAAAAAGTGTGGTTGATCTTGGAGCGTCGCAAAGATCGGTGTGGGCCGGTCAGCAGGCAGTGTACGCCATCGCATACTTCGTATGCGTTGCAGCCAGTCTTCTTGTGCATCGAACAGCGTGGGAATCTTCTGAGTTGTGGTTCGGCGCTCATTGGCGTTGGCGGTGCCAAATTTGGGAGGCCGATGTGGTTGTGGGGCTTGTCCTTCCTCTTCATTCAGATACCTCAACCTTTGTCGCATGCGTTGAAGTCGTACTTGACCTTCAGTGCGCGGCAAGGTATGTAATAAATCCAAATAAATCTGGTCAATGGCAAACTCAATCTCCCCATCCAGCGCTTCGGCCAAAATGTCCGGCAGAATGTGTTCACCCCAGGAAACAAAGACAAGCTCAGTCCATTCATCAAATTGCGCCTCATACGCCAGCAGCAGTCGAAGCCACCAATCCGCAAGATCAGGACCTCCTTGCGGAATTTCACGTCCTCCTCGAAATCGGTCTATCCAAATCTGGGTGCATTGTGTGAGCCTCTGAGCCAGATCTTCCCCAGCACGGAGATGGTCCTCTGGATAAACATGAACTTGTTGTTCTTCTTCCAGATGAGCAATTGCTTGATGCAAGGCTTGAATCTCCTGGTGCCGGCAAGATGCAAGCGGTGTCGAAGGACCATAAGTTTGCAGTGCATCCAGTCGAAGTGTACCTTGTAGTGCACGAGGAATGAGCTCCGCCTGGTACTCAGTGGTGTAGCCCGCATCGACCAGCGCTTGGTAACATCTATTGATGCCGCCTTGACGTGGGATGTATGCAAGATGCTGTTGAAGTCTGGCACTCGACCAAAAGAATCGAAGGCAGCTGGGACAGCTGGCCCCGCTGATGAATTGGTGTTCAGGAGCGTACTGTTGATGTGCTCGCACTCGATGTAGGGCCAGCCCTTGCGGTGTATCAAATTGACGCCCACAAGGGCATTGGAACACCTCATCTCGTCTGGTTTCGTGCTCCTGCAAGAAGTCCGGATCAAACTCAGCCCCTGCTGTCCGCAGGACGTCAAAGAACTGTTGGTGCAATTGCTGTACATCAATCATCATATGCTCCTGAGCCATGCACTGCCGCCAGGCTTTTTTGAGGAGACTCTTCCATGATGTTCTGGGGCTCTGCCACATGTCAATGATCTCGGTGAAGTCATCGCTCACGTCAAAAGGCACACACTGCGGTAGAACTGAATTGAGCCATCTCAGATCCGTGGCTAATCCATGCATCCAGGAGTCATCCAGAGTGGCGTACTCAATGTGCACCATGTGGTGAAGAAAATCGGGGCCTACTGCAAACATCTTCTGACCATACCTCAACCGATCAAATGCTAGCAAGACCCGAACATCCATAGTGCCAGCCAGTTGAAAGATCTGTGCATTGGTGTGCCTGTGGTCCCTCGGCAAACAAAGCACCTTAGCCAGCATCTTGACATAGGCCGTTCGCAGGTATCGCATCTGTCGCAAGGATGGCGTCCTCCAAGTGCCAAGGCCATAAAAGAGCTTGGTCGCAATCAACGCATTGAAAAGCCGCAATCGCAATGTGCGTGGATAATGCCGATTGCGAAAAATGGCACGACTCAATGTGGTCAATGTTTGGCTGGCTTGGCCTACTCGCTGGCGTAGTTCAGCATCAATGGAGTGAGATGCAGCAAAGGTGTATCCCAGGTGTTTATATGTGGGCCGCATGTGGAGCCAAATCTCCCTGCCTGGTGACAGTTCGCATGTGCATCCTGGACGGTCATGAAGGAGAAACTCTCGTCGAAGTGCTGGCGCATCCTTGCCCTGAAAGCTCACAACGCAGTTTGTTTTGTTCAGCTCATAGTTGATCGTGAAGCCATGCGCGGCAAAGCGGTCATCAATGTAACCCATCAATCGCTGAATTGCAGGGATCAACTGCGTGGCTTGCGCTGTCGCCCAGGGCACTGCGACATCATCAGCCCATACAATGGACAATAGTGGAACGTCATGGCGCTGCAGTAATTCCACAAAGTCGGTTTGTAGGGCTATCCACGCTCTTGTATCAGCAATGATTTGGGTCATGATGGCATGGAACACTGCATCTGCTAATGGTGATCCTGGTCTGGTTCCTCTGCGAGTTCTCACAATTTCCTGGGAGGAGATAGTAAACCATGTGTCGGTGTGTACATCTCTCAAAAGAGCCAGAAGTCGGGCATCACACCCCAAAGTTTCGAGCATGCCAATGATCCTTTGACCCTGTTCTCGGGCATTGACAGGATGTCCAGATTCTTGCAAGTCTCGAATGAGAGAGTCAAAGTCTTGCTCATTGGCGATGCCCAAGACATGCTCTCTGATGAGGTGATGAAATGCACTGGCTATAAGGTATAGCACTGCTGTGCTAAGGCCTTTTTTCTCCAAAATACGGGTCCACGTGGCGACAGAATGAAATCCAAACTGAACCATCTGATTCTTGAAGCCTCCCAATTGCCCTTCAGCTCGTTTGGGACTCAAAGTCGTCATCAAAGAAGTTCTCATCATGCTGTGGACCCTCTTTGCAACTGAAGCCAGTAGAAGTATGCCACGATAATTTCGGGCATCCTGGAGGTTTCCACGCTTTGGAATGAGGCACATGACTCCCCCTTTGTACTGCACTGGCTCTACACACCATAGGTGCATTTTCAAAATCAAGTCGTAGTAGAACTTGGCAAGAGTGGGGGCTTGATCATGTAGAACACAAGATGGTATAGGGTCTAAGCCAGTGGCTTTGTTCGGTATTGTCGATCTCAGGGCTGTCTCGAATTGAGTCAGACTGGGCAATGTATCCGCCGGAATGACAGAATCGGCCAGTGTCTGCATTGTCCGGAATTGGCGCTGATGACATTGTGCTACAAGCTCTGCTGGATCAATCAGCTCACCCTTTTCAAGATCGCAGAGATGAGGCAGCATCTGAGGTTCAAGGCATTCAAGACGTGCAGGAGCAAGGTGAGCTCTGCGTTGTCGGAATTTGGGTAAGGCTCTTCGAATCACTGCCCAAAATTTTCGAACATCTTGAGGTTCAAGGAAGTTCGATCCTTCTGCGAGCATCGTTTGGAAAAAGTGAACATCATCTCTACGCAGGGCACCAGATACTGCTCGTCCAAGATGTCTGAAGTCTGCCAGTGCTCTCGCAATCAGCTTGTCCTGCATGGTGATGAGGTTGTCAAAATCCTGAACAAACTCAGGTGCAAGGCAGTGACGATTGCGCCATGCATCAAAGAAAATGGCCAGCTTGTCTCTTCTCTGCTGGCGTTGAAGCTCTGCTAAATGGGATCGGGCAGCTCGTTTCTGCTGAACAATTTCCCAAGTAGCTTCTGACATAGATCGTTTCCTGGGCTTTCTGGCATTGCGCTGGCACTGAGGAGAAAGAACTTGAACAAGAGTATCTTGCAGTGAAGCTGCATGTGTATGAACATCTACAGAAAATGCAATGTCTGGCGCATCGGCAAGTTGCTCCAGGTCCAACTGCTTGGCATTGTCAAAGGTTAGCTTCTTGCGTCCAGATGGCTTCTTTTTGTGGTAGATCTCGCCTACAAAGCTGAAGTCTACGCAAGCGGCCAAATGGTCTGTGCGAGAGATGCTCAAGTCAATGTTCTCATTGATCCAGGCCTTGCATGTGAGAGGTGACCAGCTCCTGGGGAGACCAATGTAATCGATTCTGCGAGCTCGTCCACCTGTATGCTGCCACGTCTCCCCAGGTCCTTCTTGTGTCGCTTCAAAGGTTGCCGGCAACCAGATGTCAGAATGTCTCACGAAGGCTTCAAAAGCCTCGGATTTGCCGTCAGCAGGTCCTGGTTGATGGCCGCCAATGCACTCATCAATGGTGTGGCCTACTGTGGCATTGGCGTCGACAATAAGTAGTCTCGGCCAGTGTGCATAATTGTGTGGTACAGCAGAATGTAGTTGATGCCACCAATTTTCAATCTCAGAGGGATCACTACCACTGTGCGGTGCATGTCCCACAATCACAATGGTCTTCAAGGCTGCAGCTGAAATGCGTATAATCAAAGCCCTTGGTTGGCTGTGAATGACCGCAAAGTCTTGTTCACGAAAATGAAGTGCTGCAGGATTGTGTGAGCCTGTATCATTCTGCATGGCATATGGATGACGCTTGGAAAAACCCGCGATGATGCCATAGTGGCCTCTGTCCGTGGCCTGGGATTTGAACAAGAAGTACTCTTCAGTGTGCGCCTGATGAAGCCGTCGTAGACGAGTTTCTTGAAATCCGAAGATACAGATTTTTTCGTCATCAAGCTGTTTCAAGAGCAGTTCCTGTCTCGCAGGTCCTCCAACTCCACAAACATCATCATCATGTTGTCCACAGAGAGATAGGACATTGCACGTGGCAATCCGCAGAGAGATGGTGATGGTCTGGGGCTCTCCACCATAATCATGTTTGTCGGGTTCAACGTTCCCAAGGACATCGTTGGCTGGCTGGGTTGCTGGCATTGGCAACACAATTTGGTGATTGTGCCAGTGTTCTGTGTAATGAGAGTCAAACAATATCCAGAACCAATCTGCTGCCTTGCTGAAACTGATCTCTTCGATGGATATCAACCATCGTGATGTGCTGTTACCTTCTTGGCCATGAATGGAGTTCGCAAGATAATCAACAAGCTCATTGCCTGGATGTCCTGAGTGACCCCGTACGTGCCAATGGTAAATCTGCGCAGAGAATCTTGTTTCAATCAATCTGTGGATATTTCGCAGCACAGCACCAAGTCTTGGATGGCAGAAACAGTGCCAGATTCCAGCTGTTTGATGACCCACTGTGAGGGAGTCGAAGCAAAAATGAAGAGTAGGGCAGCTGGCATGAAGCCCTTCATGAATTTTGCAGATGTCGTACGCGAATTTCAAACTGATGGCTGAAGCGTAGTGCTCTGCATCATACGAGTTGTTGGCTTGTGGAAGCGGGGCAGAAATAGATCCATCAAATGCCCAGCATCCATCGATCTCCAGAAAAGCAGCAACTGCTGCAGTAACTGAAGAGTCTGGTCCATGTGGACGTGAGGAACCATCATAATAGATCCATAGTGACTGCCCTGGGGTTTGAAAGTCCCACTACGTGGTCGTCCACGAATATGCAATGTGATCTTCAGGAAGATCTGGAAGGTCCAGCTGTGGCAAGCTGAAATGGGAATCAAAAATCTCAAATGCTTCAATTGTTTGATGCAAATCGATCCGCTGGGTGGGATGATTGTGGAGATCAGGGGGCCACTGGGCGTGAGCCACCGTCCCAGTTGTTAGGCGCTCCCCTGGGATCTCCTCGCGGTGAAGTGACGAATGAAGCTGTAAAAGACTCACTGATGAGGCCGCATCAGGGTCTCCTTCATTGTCTGACCAGAAATGATCTGGCAATTGCCTGTACACATGGAGGTCGTATGCATAGCCATCACGATTGGGGTATGGCTGGTGATCGACATCTCTGTCCTGATGCCAACAGTGACACATTGTGGTCGTTGGCGCATGTGGTGGGCAATATTGTGTTTTCCCCGTGCGGTCGATGATGTCAAACTTGTTGCATGCAGAAGGAAGGATGACCGCTGTTGTATACGGCTCACCTCGCAGGATGCCATTGTCAACAACTGTCACAAGATTGGGATGGTCAAACTCAAATATCCTCTGATGCAGAATGATGTGAACTTCCTGGGGTGATTGCGCAGTAGGTGGAGTTGGTGTGACCAGAGCAAAATTCACCTCGTGATCCACCAAAATAAAGTCTCTCCATCGTCTTTTCAACGCTTCCTCCCACTCCCAGTAGTCATCTGCAAGGATGATGTTTCGATGTTCATCATGGATTTTCACAAAACGTCCTTCCAGATACCATGTTTCCACTCTCAAAAGGCGTTCTAAATGGGCTGGGCCAAAAATCGCTTGTTGGTCCCAGACTTCAAAGAGGCGCCGTGTGAAGGGAGACTGCGCTGCCAAAGGCGGCTGGGCTGGTATGATCTCCTCTTGATCCTCTGGAGGTTGTTGTGCTAAATGAGGTTCAACCAGATGCTCCTCACTCAATTTGAAGGTGAGGCCGGCTCCAGCATGAACTTGTCGTTCCTCATCTTCCTGCCATTGTGAGTCTCCTTGATGCAATGAGCATCGTTTGACAAGGCAGTTTCGGGAGAGTCTTGCAAGATCACGAACAGCTCCCAAAGAGACTGGATTTGGAAGAAGTGCAGCAACATCTCCATGGTGGAGGTGATGGTTGTGCTGTGTCCAGAACTCGATGGTGAGGTGTGTAGGCACCAGATGTTCCGCAAGATCCTGTGCAAGTAGGAGATGGCCATCACGTTGTCGTAGGGGATCAGATCTTGGAACTGGATGGACCCAGAAAAACGATATAGGTTGGTTCCGATCGATCTTGTTTGCCCAGAGTTCAAGCAGATCTTCGTACCACCAAGCTGATTCTTCCAGTAGACATCGATACGTCCTGACATGTTCAGTGGTATACGAGTGATGCCCACGAAGGAGCCAGGTGTCAATGTATCCCACAGGCCCTTCTTCCTGACATTCAACAGGTCCATCTTGCAAAAGCTGCATCAAGTGGAATTTCCAGGGAGTATGTGCCGGGCCATATAGGGCATTGAATGGATTGGGTCCGCACATCTCATGTGCCAATGCATTTGACGCATGTGAGGTCACAGGAAGCTGCATCAGTGTGTTGGTATCGCCATCTGGCTGACTACCATCAATCAGTGAATACAGACTTGCTGTGTCATCTCCTCTCGTTTGATATCTGTGTAGAGTTTGTCGCACTGTGAATCCTGCTTGGAGACATTCGGTAGCCAGTTGTGTAGGTACCTCTTGGTGTCTAAAGGGAGGAATCGCAATGCGGATGTAGTCACCATGATTGATCTCCATGAGCTCCATGGATTGATGTGGTACTAACTGACCCTTGTGCCATACAAGGCATTTGTCTCGCATTGCTTGACAATATCGGTCTACTCGGACCCATGCCAGAAGGTTGGAGCGATGAATGAGGTCTGGCAATTTGATGACAAATCTGTCAGTTTCAACCACTGATGTGAAGGTTGATCCATGATGTTCCACATCTACAAGCGCAGCTCTGCGAAAGTCGCCCTCAAAAAGGTCTTCGTGTCGTAGAACTAGAAGAGGTGTCGTCGCAATCGAGGCGAGATCAGCAGGTGTCGGCGTGATCTGCAAGATCCTTGACACATCATGGTGCCGCAGCCCAATGAGTGCCCGCACTCTTCGAAAGAATGCTTCATAGGGTGCAAAAGGAACTCTACCTCGAACGGAGTGCGGCTCAGCATAGTAGATCGCCACAGATTCCATCCTAGATTTTCATCTGCAAGTGATGGCGAATACTGTGATTCATGCGAGTCAGAGTCTGAGGAGTCATCATTCATGGGGAAGTCCTCATCATCATGGTTGTGGGTTGCCTCCGTGTTCTCAGTGATAGGTTGTTGCTCTGGATGAGGAATGTTGTGTATTGCTGCCATGAGGCAGTTTTCATCATCGGAGTCAAATGAGTTTTGCGCAAATGAAGACTTTGTCCTTGAGGCCATTGGCGTAAGATGGAAGAGACTCGTGGTGTCCCCATCTGTGGTTTCTTCAACCTGTGCCACATGAATTGCGAGAGATTGTCCATCTTCTACTCTGTGAAAGTGGATGTAGTCTAATGGAATCTCATTCCAGCCATGGTACAGTCTACAAGTGCTTCCTTCGAGATGGTGATGCGGGTCGCTGGCTTCGAGGATGTCAATGCCTGTGGAGAACTGTTGCAGCGATATCGCAATGAGTCGTTGTGGTCGTCCAAAACCAGGATAAATAGCGACCAAGCTAGCTCGCCAGTCCGGGGATCCTTGTGACAAAATGACATCGAAGTAGGGCAGCCATTCACCATCGGTTGCTTGGTTCCAAAGTGGAATTGGCGGCTGCACAAGATGGAAATCGATCCATTGGTCAACATGTATGAGATCTTGCCATGCTGCTGTGATATCACGCAGCCATTCAGCATGGAATCCTGCCAGTTCCACAAATCTTGGGCGTTGGCACTGAATGAAGTCTCTGTGATGCAGAAACCAAGTTCTTAGTCGGAGACCATCTTCGTGAACTTGAAGTCCTCGTTCTTGTAGGGCTACTTGAAGTTGCCTAAGCAAATTTGGTGCCCATGGAGGAAGATCTTGTTCTGCCAAGTTGAAGACATTGTGATCCAAGCCCGCAGGAATCGATGCTGTATATTGATTGGATTCTACATAGTGGGAGTCAGCAAGTCGATGACAAGCTGGTCCCTCGTGTTGGTAATGAAGGAAGTCATTGCTGGCAATGCTTGTGACTTCGATTGGAACTGAAGCGTCTGGAGCAAAATGGACACGGGAACTCAAACGTGGTGAAGTCAAACTGTCGACAGACCCTCGGACAGTGTCAACATCCCCATCATGATGTCCAGGTTTGCAGCCCAACAATGGTGTCCAGGACGCATCGTATCTCTTCAAAATCGACTTGGATGGTTGGTTGAACGTTGATGTAGTTGATGTACAAGGCAAGCATTCAAACACATCAGCAATGATTTGGCTTCGCAAGTCTGTTGCTCTGTGGAGTGCATGAAAGACATCAATGAAAGCTACATCTTTCCTTCTGGAATGCAAAGCATGCCAGAGTGGGCTTGTGATCCCAATTGGATCCTGTGTCCATGCTGCACAGCATTCTCTATGAAGACCGTAGGCATCAGAACAGACAGGCCACCAATTGGGCTGTGTGTATGGCGCACGGGTATTGATCACTGTCGGACCCAAGTCACCGTCGCCGATGTTCAGGATGTAGGTGCACCACCAGATCCCTGCTTGGGCAATGCGCCAGGCCCTGGATCTGCAGATCGGGGTCTTTTGCTCGCAGGTGCTCCCATTTCGGTGTCGCCCTCTTCCTCCGATGGGACACTGACAGCTCTGGCGGCATCTGCTGGAGGGTCTTGGAAGAGCTGGGCGCATTGTTGCAATGTGGCCTGCATCTTGTGCATCAGGGCCAAATTGTCTGAGTCGTCGATGTTGATCACTTCCTGCTCTGTCAAGTCGACTGTATTCGAAGTTGATGGCAAAGAAGTCCCTGCAACCAGATTGTTCAGCCTTTGAATGTCTTTTCGTGCGGCTTGAATTTCCTCTCTGGTTTTCAGCACCATTTCCTTGTAAGAGGCTTGCTGGCTGGTATATGAACGAACTTGTCCCTCCCAGCATGTCAGGGCTTCTTGTAGATGCGCTCTCCAGGACTCTTTGTGTCGAATCTGTGATTCTTTCAATTCTCTCAATCTTTCGGTTGCCTTTTTCACACACTGCGTAGTCCTGTGTAGGTCTGCAGCAATTCGATTGGTATTCCTCTTCTCTGCTTTTTCCACAGCCGCTCTGATGTTTGCTGGCGCTTGGCTCAGATCTGGATATTCCTCCTTCACTGCAAAGATCAACTGAGCATCGTCGTCTTGCGTGTTGGATGGCGGTGGTGGAAGTGCAGGAGGTGGAGGTGGAGCCAAAGGTCCAAAAGGTGAACTTGTGGCAAAACCGGAATGAGCTGAATCCTGTGAAGGCCATGGTGGTGGTTGTCCTCCAATGGGCTGGAAGGGAGATTGATGTTCTTGCTTTCCCTTGCCTTTGCCTTTGGGTCTCCTGGACGGTTGTCGTGGTGTGTCTCCTCGTCCTCTTTGGGCATTGCCTCTTTTCCCTGAGGCACTTCGAGTAGCTCCACGTCGTCCTCGTCCCCAATCGTCTTCTTCTTCCCAATGTGCATATGTGTTCTGCCATGTTTGCTGTTTCTTCCTGCTTGACTTGGTTTCCCCTATGCAGTCTTCCCAAGATTGACCGCACAGGTCGCAGTACCACGCCAAGGGTGACCGCATTTTGCGGCACGTCTGGCAAAACCAGCCTTGCTGAGTCTGTTGCTTGGACATTTCTGCAGCTATCAGACGGAGGAATGTGCTGGGTCTCTCGAATGATGCGAATGCAGTGTTGCCAGGATCTTCTTCAGTCGCTCTGCACTGAGCTTCACTCGTCCTGTTTTGTGCAAGTGCCAAGAAAGTCTTGCCGATGCCCTCTTCCGCCTGTGCGATCTGCGCTGAGTGGAAGTAGTCGTAGTGCTCTTCAACAGCGTGCACAAAGTCAGAAAGCTTGGCGTTCTTGGCCAACAGAATCAATGGGAACAAGAAGAAGTACAAAATTGCCACGCACATACACCGGGAGCTAGATAAACTGCAGGCCAGTGTAGAGGTGTTCACCAGCTATGCTGGGAGAGCACTGCCAGATCCAAATAAAATGAGTGGAACAAGTCAAACACCCAATAGATGAAGATGGCAATGTTGATCCTTGTACCAGCGCTTGGCAGATCAGTACAGGATATTTCCCCCCGGGAGAGTTATGGTGCCGGGACACCAGAGATTCGCACCAATGGAGGCTGTCCGCGCACTCAAAGGTCGATGAAAGGCAGGTGATGCCCGCGGCGCAAGCTATGGCAACAGCACCGCTTAGGCTGAACAGTCGGGGGTCCCTTGGAACTGCTGTGCGTTCCCCCGAGCCAGCCTTATTCTCCACTAAACTAACTAAAAAACCAGCCACAAAAAACCCTCTAAATACTAAAATAACAATAAATGTCAGAAATATCAAACTGACAGGAAATAAATTACAAAATACATATAAAAAAGAATGCTTCTAAGTTGTTGGTTTCGGAGAGGCTCTGGGGCCGTGGTGCCAAAGCTAAGAAATATTNGGAAATAAATTACAAAATACATATAAAAAAGAATGCTTCTAAGTTGTTGGTTTCGGAGAGGCTCTGGGGCCGTGGTGCCAAAGCTAAGAAATATTCAACAACCTCACCCTACTGCACGACCTCTGAACGGCTACTGGCCGAGAGGTGAAGGACATCTATGACCCCCAGTCCCAAGTCACGTGAACCCTACTATGGTGAANNTTTGAGGTTCAGAAGGCTGATGACTTAGGACCCGAGAGAACCAAGTGAGGGAACCTACGCAGTATGATGACATAGGACTTGCCGGAATTTGAGATTGTTCGACAAGTCCTGAGTCACTAGTACTCAGTATATATGTGTATACATGATATATTATGAATATGTATATATATATATATATATATATAGGTAATGTAACTTTCAATAGATCTATTTTCTTGGAAGACATATATTTCTAAGAATTGGGGATTCTAATGTACTTTCTCCGCCAATTTTTATAGAATCCCTCCCAGAAACCCTGGCCGAAGAGGATGGATCTAGAGCTGACCGAACCTTGTGGTCCCGCGGGTAGATGTGAGCCTTGACCAATACCCAGATGCGATCTTCTCCTGAATGATAGTTCAAGGGTTTGCTTGAGAAGGGTGAAGTACACATAAGTGTATACATATATATATATATATATGTATACACATATATTTGATCTGGACAGGTACTATCTAAAAGCATCTCTGGGCTCCCTCGGCCTTCATTTTTGACTTATGCCCATATTGATTGGTTGACAGTAAAACACATATATATATAATATGTATATTCATGTTTAGTTTGTTAAAAATCCTTGTACTCAGCATTTGTTGGTCCCATGTCCATTCTTCATGGTTTTGGGTCCACCATTCCATCCGGTCCGTTGGTTGACCGGTTGATTTTCCCCCGGGTTTGATGGCTGAAGAACTAACTATTGAGGGCAAAGTCCTGATTTTTGGAATTGAACCTCCAATAGTTAGTTCTTCAGCCATCAAACCTCAGGTGAATCTGAGTTCTATTGATTCTATTGAATCTGAGGGCCTCCCATTGAATCTGAGTTCTCTCCTCCAACTCTTCCAGTGGTTCCGAAGAGTCTCTGCAAGGAGCATGCTTCGCTTCTGACGAAGCACCTGAAGCCTCTTGGCCGCGTCAAGCTGGAGGGGTGTCCGGTGGATGGGAAAAGTACGAGGAAAGGACAATATGAAGTATCTTTTCGCAGGGTCAACTTTGTCCTCTTTGGACCATGATAGATTAAGTTATATTGTTGGGCCTGCTCTGAGAATTACTGCCTTTCTTGGTCGCTTAGATAAAAGCAAACACTTTTATTTGTGGAAACTCATTTGGGATCGGTTCAATCATCAGTGTTGCTTACAGTATATCTTCGCAAGTGAGACCTTCATTGTTGGTTAGCAGTTCAATCCCCTAGTGCTTGGTGGATGTCATGATTTTCCATCCTGGGGCGAGTTGGGATGATCCTGCTATCGCTGGGGATCAAGAGTATGTAGCCACCCAATATGGCATTGTCAATACCAAACATGGACAGACATCTGTGGTAAGATAATGTAAGATTAGTAAGATCTGAACTGTTGACCCATCCCATGTTTTCGCACGGAATCCCTGGCAGACCTAATTTGGTGAACTCTGCATTTTTGCCACAAATCCAGTGTTGATTCCCTGATTACGAAAAAAAACAGAAAAATCAGAAACTTGAAATCACTATCCCCAACTGTCGCAATATCCCCATCCGTGGTTTCATCCCTAAAACATTAGAATTACCTTTGTCCCCAACGGATGAAACCACTCACCAGCCCACCAACTTGAGGCCGACGCGGAGCAGGTCAGGGCGACGGAGCTTCCTGTTTTTTGTTGGTGGACAAAGATGCAGGAAATCCAAATTGTACGAACTTAGCCATAGATATGGATGACCTATGGTTTTTTCAAGAAACTGATCTAGAAATGCTGGAACTTCCATATCTATGTTATTTGCTGGAGGCTTTTTTGTTGTTCTGAATAGATGGTGATGCCCAATGATTGATGATTGAAGCAAGTTTGGAACCACCAACCAGTCATGATTTGTTCCATTGATGTGCAAGAGAGAACAAATGGATACTCAAAAAGGGAGGTTGATGTAAGGTTCTATCTTCTACAGGGGCTATGTTCGTATTAACAACACGTTTCATGTCTTTAGATAAATAGCTGGCACCAACCCAGATCAAGCAATTCCTCCAAGTTTGATAGGATGGGTCAGCCACCTTCCAATCATCCCGTTTTTCCCAGGATGATTGGGTAGCAAGCCACCCCGAAGCAATCAATTTTGTCTCCCAACTTAGGTAGGTTACCCTGTTGTATCAAACATGGCTGGCTGGGAAATCCCTGAACTGGATGGAGTTTCCCATGAATCATCTACAACTATCTATAACTGGGGATTGTCGATTGCCATGTTTGATTGCCGGAGGGTATGCCTCTATCTTCGTTGCTGAAGTGTATTGGCTTTTGTCCTGCCCAGTTTTTTAGTTGAATTTGCCAATCTGCACATCTCGTTTCGAAAGGGTATATATAACATATTTATATCTAGAAGTATTAATGTGTATTGTCGAAGGAAGTTTACAAGTCAAACTTCCGACAATATGGACAGATGGAAAAGCCAAGATGGGAAGAGCCACAGAAGAGAGAAGCTCGGAGAAAGTAAGAAGAGAGAAGATCAGACAGGAGAGAGTCAGAAGAGAGAAGATGCAGGTGCACGAAAAGGTAGGAAAGTCGCGAAACAATACAAGGTGTTGTTCTAATGTTTTGTGGCTCAGGAGGGTCGAAAAGCAGGCTCGCTAAAGCGGCGGGTGCGAAGCCATCTGGGCAAACGAGAGATCAAAAATTGCACGCAGTTGTGGCGCGAAGCACATTTGGAAGCAAAAAGGGTTAACAACTGAAGGTCTCGGAGCACTTCTGGAAGTTGAGATGTGGAAAGTGCACGGCCTTGTGGCGCGAAACACATTTTGAAGCCAGAATGCTCAAAACACCGCATGTTCGGATCACTTTTGGAAGTTGAGATGTCGAAAAAGTGCACAGCGCTGTGGCGCGAAGATGCGCGAAGCACATTTTGAAACCAAGAGTGTTAAAAACACTTCATGTTCAGAGCATTTTTGGAAGTTGAGATGCCGAAAAAGTGCACGGTGTTGTGGCACGAAGCACATTTGGAAGCCAAGAGTGTTAAAAAAATGGACGTTCAAACGTCGTTTTACGTGGCAGGCTCAAGGGATTCTGCACCTTGTCAAAAATGAGCTAGACGCGTGGGTTTTGTAGCATATTCAAAAACGATGGCAGGCGTGGGACATTTGAAGAGGATCTGCAAAGATGCATTTCGCGTGGCAGGCGCAGTACAAGAGACATATCGATCAGCCATGTTAAGAGGTCAAGGCGCTGATTTCCTGAGAAGGGTTGCATTTTGGAGCATCAGATCTTCAGTTTTGTTAAGATAATTTTGCGTGACAGGTGCAGTACTTCGTATGACTTGGCTTCACTTTTTCGTGGCAGGCGCAGTACTTTAGAGACAAAGACTGGAAAAATCGCAAAACGCATTGGTATGAGGCCGTCAGCTCCACACGCAACTTTTAATTTTGGAAGGAAGCTTCGCAGAATTGCTCCGTTTTTGATGTTGTCAACTTAGAAAATAGAGGAAATCTCGCAGATGTGCTTCAATTCTGAACTTCCACTACACTAAACTATACTACACCACGCTACACTACACTGCACTACACTACACTACGCTACACTACACTACACTACAGTACGTCACACTACAGCCACAACTACACCTAAAACTACAACTACAGCTACCACTACAACTACAAGTACACCTAAAACTACAACTACACCTACAGCTACACTACAACTACAGCTCCAACTACAGCTACAACTACAACTACAACAGCAATTACAACTGCCACTACACTATCACTACAACTACAACTACGCCTACAGCTACACTACAACTACAGCTACAACTACAACTACACTACAACTACAGCTGCAACTGCAACTACAACTGCAACTACAACCACACTACCACTACCACTACACCCACACCTACAGCTACACTTCAACTAAATCTACAACTACAGCTACACTACAACTACAGCTACAAATGCAACTACAGCTGCAACTACAACTACAACCACACTACAACTACCACTACACCTACACCAACACCTACAGCTACGCTACAACTACAGCTGCAAATACAGCTACACTACAACTACAACTACAACTCCAAAAGCAACAACAATAACTACTACTACGACTTCTACGACTTCTACGACGACTACTACCACTACTACCACGACCACTATCACTACCACTACCACTGCTACTACTACTACTACTACTACTACTACGACAACGACTACGACTACGACTACTACTACTACTACTACGACTACGACTACTACTACTACTACTACTAATACTACTACTACTACTACTACTACTACTACTACTACTACTACTACTACTACTGCTGCTGCTGCTGCTGCTGCTGCTGCTGCTCCTGCTACTGCCACTACTACTACTACTACTACTACTACTACTATTATTACTACTACTACTACTACTGCTACTGCCCCTACTACTACTACGACGACGACGACTACTACTACTATTACTACTACGACGACGACGACTACTACTACTACTTCTACTACTACTATTACTTCTACTACTACGACGACGACTACTACTACTACGACGACGACGACGACTACTACTACCACTACTACTACTACTACTACTACTACTACTACTACTACTACTACTACTACTACTACACCCTAAAACTACAGCTACAACTACACCTACAGCTACACTACAACTACAACCACAACTACAGTACAACTACAACTACAGCTAAAAACCACAGCTACAACTACAAGTAGAACTGCAACTGCAAATACAACTACAACTACACTTACAACCACAACTACACCCGCAACTACACTACAACGGTGCTACGCTGAGTCCAACCACTTTTGGACCCATCAGGAGGTTCGCTCTGCCATTCCTGCGTCACAACAACGAAACTCTCCTATAGGTTTCCTAGCTTTGAAGCTTCCGCCACCGCCTTGTGCGGTAGCACTGGTATATGTGGATGCACTTCAAATATCATTAAGCTGGATATCTACATTTCTACATGGAGACATACCACAACAATGATCGTGTATGTTCTCAGATATAGCTTAATTCAAGTTCATTGATGTCTGTTAGATATCATGTAAATTTTTGTTGATATTCCACAATCATCATCATAATCATCAGATTGGTTCAGGGGAAAATCTACAAGGAAACCCCTATATCATATCTCATCGTAAAAACCCATGGTTTCCTGTAGATTTCCCTTCAACCAATCCAATGGTGAATAAGATATCACAGGAAACCATTTATTTTCCCATTAACTATGGAATTGTCGTGTAAATAATCCTTTATATAAACTAATCCATAAAAAAATACCCTCTGGTAAACTAACTTAGCTATGGAAAATCACCATTTTTAATAGGAAAAATCAACTATAAATGGCCATTTTCAATAGCTATATTGAATTAATAGAGGGTACTGATGATGTTGGGATGGCGAGTTCCATCCTGAAACCTTCCAGGTCAAAAGACCGAAGACGCCCGTCCACCAGCTCAGCTGAGCTCAGGTGGCCCGGGACAGGGGTGCCATGTGAAAACTAGGGAAAAATCATGATTGACCACTGGAAGGACTGGGGTGCCCAATTTCCAGAAAAAACTATAGAATTTGACTTTTCTGCAACATATTTTTAAAAAAATCATGCTGTTTCTTGGAGGGCAAAAACCAACCTGTCCTGTAGATGTGTCCTTCAACGCGCTGACTCCACCTTGGAGATGTCTTTGCAAATGACAATGACCTTGTGGGCTGACTTCACGTAATTTAGATCTTTGAAATATTTGATGTTACCCAAAGACATGATGAATTATGGTGAATTTCAAACGAGGAGGTCACAAATGTCACACTCATGTGGCCGCTGCAGGATTGACGGTATCGAGCCTGGCAAACCCAGACACCGGGGTATGGGTCGCAGCCTGGGATGTTAAAACCTTTAGTAGCATTAGCTGGGGGATGTTGAACTCCAGTTATGAACTATAGGAATATTCATAAATAGGACATATTCATTACGTAACTAACTGGCATACATTAACTCTGGGATCAGGATAGATGAACATCCCGACAAGACACCCATTTTGGCAAGAAAACTGGAGGTTTGAACTGCAGGGTACCAGGTTGAAACCCATTCTGAGTCGTTTATTCTGCCGAGGGTTGACCGTTCAACGAGCTGTTTGCCTTCTGTTCATGCATTCCAGGATGCACTTGCAATGAAACATGCAGGAATATAGAGAGAACTTCTTAGTCGTTCATGTTTCTCATTCTCCGATAATTCTCGATCTTCAGTGAATCGTCCATAGATTAATTCGCATAGAACATTTTCAATATCTTAGATAATCCCATATTGTCCCATATTTGATATTCCCATACATTCCCATCTTCATATTCCTATACTATTAATCTATCCCATATCAATCTATCCCATAGATGATATTCCCTTAGTTCATGTATCCCTTGAATGCCATAGATATCCATAGATAGTATATTTCATATAGATTCATATAGGATAGTATATTTCATATAGCTAATATAGCTAATAATTATATCATATAGTTAATGTTCCCATAGTGACTTAGATATGAATTTCCTCACTCCTCCCTGGCCGTCCCTCCCTAGGCCCAAGATGCCTCGTGGGCCCAGTGGTGAAAAGCACGTCACCTTCCCGTTGTCATCGTTGTGACCGTCGTCCCCGGCACCGGCCGGGAATGAGCAGATCAAAAAAAAGGATGGGTTGGAGATGGTTGAATGACAGGGAGATGTTCCGTCCGAATGAGCTGGAACAGGATTTCGAGATATTATATCACAAAATATCACAAAAAATCACAAAAAATACATTGAACGCCAATGAAATCCATAGGTCCATAGGTAATTCAACCTGGCTCTTGACTGCTTTTGAAGCTCTGACTTCTAGAGCTGGGGAAGTGAAAGGACTTGGATCGAGGGGACTGTCCCCCCTTGGATTTTTGGTGAAACTTGATGGAGATTTCACCAGCCGCAGCCACATGTTTCAAGCGCATGCACGAATGAAAGATCCGACTGACATTGGCCTAGTGGCAACTTGAGCCTGGAAAAAGAAACCAAAGCACTTCTACCAAGAGAAGATCAAAACTAGCTACTTGCCTTTTGGACATGTAGTTGGACTCAGTGGTATACAGATGGACATGGATCAAAACGTATCAAAACCCACAAGTGTTCAATTTTCCCGATCGATGGGTGGATGACCATGCTCACCCACAAGCTATTTTGGTGTGGAAATCAGGGTGCCCTATCCAACATGGAATCCGAAAAATGAAATTTTGTGAAACGAAAATCCGTGTCCATACCCATGTTACTTGAATTCCTGAATTTTCCGGTTTTGATTCTGGTTTTTGAAACATACTCCGCATATCCGCAGCACAACTTCAGCCATCACACTTCGCTGATCCTGCCATGGGGTCACTTCCTCAGACCGCAACCTTGGGTGCTGGTGGAGAGTCCGAAAAGCATGGATGTTTCGCCCAGAAACACGGGGATGGAACCATGAAAATGGGAATGAAGTGAAGCATTTCATGGTATTTTCGGCCATTTTATTGGGAGATTTCTCTTTGAACAGCAATTGGACATGGCTACCCTAATCTACGGGCGCTTAAATGGGGAAATGAGGTTTCAAGATGTTTTAAGCTTTTGTGGCTTGTCCTATTTTCAGACAAAGTACCTGGAAGTGGAAAAAAAGAGAACGGGTCCTTGCCTGTGCAAATGGGAGCCACTGGGAGAGAATGAAGGATGGGCTTGCATATGAGTGTGTCCCAAAATCAGGCTATACCCCCAACATGACCATCTTAAATCCAGAAAATGATGATAAGCCAATGGATTCGGATACCTTACTTTCGATCAAACCCATATAGTCAACCAGAATGTTCTCATACCCTATAGAACCCGTTTCAAAGAACAACATTGGATGATTGGATGCTCCAAATGATCACAATCCCAGCAGGTGAGAGGTGAGAGGGCCTACTAACAGCATGCCAACAAGGTCCCCCAAACATTCAAAGTGGGTGGTAAGTCCAATGATTGATAGAACATGATGACATGCTCAATTTTGGCAAATGGGGGAGGGTATTGTAAAGTCGAGAAAATGGTGCATATCAATGGGTTTACCAATTGAACCCGGACAATTCCTTTGGTATCTGTTTCTTGGTTTGGTGTACAATAACTCCCTAAACCGAAACCTAAAATGATATGCTTAGTAAACCAATTAATTTGAGTCTGGTTTACTAGGTGGATGTCATGGGCTTAATAGACTAGAGGAAACTTCCATAGCATTTGGTTGTATAACCTCATCTATCCATTCCCAGGTACAATTCGGTGTAATCAACATGTGACTCTTCAGTGGTGCCGCTGTAGATCTACAGTTGGAAGATTGGCCCCAGCGACAGTTAAATCGTTGAAATTGGGCCAAATGGTTATGAATTGCATGTCCAAATCGCCAGGGCTGGAGGACCTAGGTCTGTATAATTCTGTATATGTATATATACATATATACTTAATATTGTGTGTGGCATCCACATAAAAAAAATCCTGAATTCATCCCCAGTTAATATCCCTATAGACAGATACTGCAGTAAAATATGTTCCCATGATTTCTGAAGGTACAACCCCAGAAAACTCCTGCAGCCCAGGATTTTACAGCTTTTAGTGGACGCTTGGGCAGGCTATGGGCACCATAAAATTGCCATGTCATGGGGAACCTGATGAATAGTCAATGTATTACAATGTATTTCAGGATGCACTATTTTGCAGAGAAATCCAAGTTGTATGTAAAATTGTAGCTTTGATTTTCCTTTGGAAAGATTCTGGAAGTGATGGGATTTGTGATGTGTTTCTGAATTGATTAGATTCATCATTGCAGGTTGACCCTTGGGATTTGATGTGATACGGATCTGGAGAATTTGAAGGTTATCAAATTTCCGGCTTGATGAGATGTTTATGACTTAAGTTGGTAGAGTCCTGCAAATTGGAAGCAAGGCAAGCGTCTTTTGCAGCACTTCGTACGTGAGTTCCACGCCACTGAGTTCTGTTTGTTGAAGATTTGCAACATTTAGCACACATCCTTGTTGCAGCCACCCACTTTGAGTCTTGATGTTGCCCAACATCCAAGTTGAAACTTCCAACTGTTCAGTCCATGCAGGCACAACATCCTTCGCTGTCCTGCGCAGGAGGGGATGCTGGTGAAGCTAAATAGTGCATCAAAACTGATGAAGCGTAGGGCGTAGGTCTTAAACAACACTTTGAATGTAGTTGCAAACTTGGGTGTATTGGATTCCTTATCCAAAAATCGATCATTAAAGCCGACTTGTCCTTGGCCTCCATTTCCCCAAATCACATCGCCTCAAAGCCTCAAATATAAAAAACACAACATATATCAACATACAGTATCACCAAACCAAATATGTCCAGCTATCACGAAAACTTGATCATCAATTATCATCAGATGTCATGAAACCTGTTTGCAACGAAAAACTCCGCACATTGCATCAAGAACGTCGCCGTATACCTGGTGCAGGGCAGGTGTTTTTGCCGCGCCGCGCCTTGAGAACATTCCAAACCCGACAGATGCTTGGTTCTAAAATTGAGGAAATGGCTTTCTTCAACAATTTTCAATGATTTTGTTTGGAACATGTTTGACGGAAACATCAGGAAATGAATGGAAATGATGTGTTGTTCCCATGAATCTTCAATCGAATGGAGTACCTGATCAATGTTTCTGTTAAACCAGTTCGGGATGTCTTTTTAAGAATTCCGAGGACAACCATTGATGATATAACATGATATAAGGGTACGGGCCATGGGTCATAGTAGTTCAGGATACAGTAATGGCAAACCATCTCATGTTTTCACTTCAGACCCACCCGCATGTGGTGACGTGATCCGTGTCAAGGGTAGCAAGAGTGGGCTTTATCATCCAACAGGGGTCAACTGGATACTGGTCCTTCGGTTATACAGAGAGTTGCAAATGTAGAGTATAGTTGATAGATTGTGATAGTGACACATAGGTAACTTCATGGAATTAAGGTGTAGACGGTATGAACTACAGTTGTTGCAAGCAATGCCAAGCAGATTATGTTGGAATCAGAAGTTGTACGGTTGGCAAGAATCAGCAGGTTGTCAGAAGTGTCTCCATCCGATTGTCATGAATCATCATGAAATATTGAAGCATCGTGGCCCTTGCAACAGAAAGCAAGCTCTCATGACAAGCCTTGTGATGTTTGTGGGGGGGCATGGGACCCTGTATTCATGGGGGTTAAGTCACCGAATGTAGTGGTTACAATCAAGAAAAGGGAAGTTAGTCATTGCATAAACATGACATGGAGAGATATGATTTATATTATCATCAACTGATGGGTTTCAAACCAACAAACATCTTCGAATTGATGCGAAATGAATGGGGGCAAACGCTGAAAGTTATTTTCCTCTTGAAAGTGATGGTTTGATATTTTGAGACCGCTTGCATGTTGGTTTGCAGGAAGCTATCATATTGAACCACCAACAAACGCCAATCATCCAATCATGAGCACAAGGAAAACCTCGCAGTGGATGCAAAATCATCAGAAAGGACAGCAGATGTAAATAAATAAGACAATTTGCTGAGTCTCGGTAAATGTTTCTTTGGCTATCTTTGGCTAATGCAAAGGGCAATGAAAGGTAACCTGCAGATTGTTGTATTCCATGAGATTCCACTAAAAAATCCTCATCTATAATCTCCAAATATATATTAATACATAACATCATATAACATCATAAAACTCTCAATGTTGGGGTTCTCATATCTTCCAGCTTCCGTTGGTTTTCGCCTGTTTCTTGGTGTTGGAAAAAGGAACCGCACTTGAGCTGAGGCGCGTCGATTTCTTGGAAGGCTCAAGTTGCTCTATTTGGCCGTTCCTCAAGTGTTGGGACGGGTTGAAACATGTTGAAGTGACTTGCCAGACTTGCCAGTTTCATATTTCTTTTGTGCTGTTTTGTACGTTCTGTGATTGAGCTTTCGTTTGTGTGTTTTTGTCACTGTGTGGGAGTTCTATTTGGTTCCGGGTCTCTGAGTATGCTTTGCGTTGGGGGTCCAAATTTCGCTAACTTACGATGATACAGGTTTCATCTAATATGTGAGTGTGTGTGTGTGAGATTGTGTCAGAGTATCATTTGGACACTCATGACTCAATGATGTTTTTTTAAGCCTTTTCTATCCTTTTCTTGATGTAGCTCTGGCCCATTCCATTGGGTGAGTGCTACCGCAGGTATCTTCAACTTGGCGAAATGAGCGCTGACAAGATGGAAGCGACAGCACAGGCAATGGTGGGGTGGCACTTGAGCCCTGCGTTTCGAATGGATGGTTGGTGCTATATAGAATGATCTGGGGGTTTCTTAAAATGGGGGATCCCCCAAAACCATGGGTTTCAATACTAAAATGGTCCATTTTTTTGGCTATTTTAGAAAACCACCATCTAAAACAAACATCCAAACATGACAACATTTGGCGGATCCTCAGGGCCTTCAATTTCCATCCGTTGCACACCCCGGGGGGCGCGCAGGCCTTGAAGAACATGACGTCGGAAACTCACGCAGGGGAGTTTATCGTGATGGATAGAGTTGTTTTTAAGGAAACCAGAAACAACATGTCTGATCATATCCATACATATAATATAGTGAATAAATTCATATGATTCATATACCTTTCATACAATGTATCCATGGAGTTCCGTCATGTGTGTTTCCATTCACATATCCAGTCATATTTCCATGAGCCAAATGCATTTCTAATATCCGTGCATATCTATAGAATCCTGGAAGCATCATGTTCTTCACAGGTGAGCATCCTGGTGGTACCTTCTAGTTCGTGGGTCCCCTTCAGTGAAAGCACATAATTACATAGCTGGCTGGATTTTTTTCTATGTTAGTATATTTTAGAGATGTATGTTTGTGAATAACTCAATTTTCCACACGTTTTTTATCGTTTTTTTTTGCGTAAACGAAGTAGAAACAAGTAGCTTATCTCCACTGGTGATCATTTCATGTTGACCAGAGGAAAACAAATAACATGCGTCAGCATTTTCCTATGACAAGAAGTAGATCAAGCAGGAGTTCCAAGCATCGCCATGTCTGGAGGTATTCACCCCGTACTTTTCCATCCGGAAATGGCTTTCCGGACCCAAAGATTCATTGTCGTTGGTCACTACGTTTATCATTCACCATCCAAATTCCACAATCTCGTCATAGTTGGATATGTTTGTTGCAGAATTGGTTCTAGGGAAAATCAGCCGATGTGTTTCCCTGGTCAAACCACTGGTAATACGCATGGCTTCCTGTAGATTTTCCCTGAAACTTCCAGATTTGCAGTACCCCAGATACTTTTATCCATAAGAATTCCGTGGAATCAATTGGGGGTGGGTCAAAACTTATTATTATCCATTTTAGTGGGATGAACATCCATTTACCAGCTATTTTGATATTCACTAGGTATCAGGGTTTTGACTTATAGCCAATTGAATCCAGAAAAGTTAAATCCATCGATCTTGAATCCTATAAAGAGCCATACCAAAATTCCCGAGATGTTACACCTGAGCAAAGGCCACCAGAACGAGGATCTTCGCGAGCTGCTTGGAGAAAATTGGAGTTTGGGAAGGAGCGATGAGGCATGAAACATTGCCTTTTTGATTGCATAATATGGGGGTATTGCTGCCTGGTTGATTGGGAATTATTGTAGATTGGTTCATATTGAGTTTACACTACTTGCTCTATAATTCCGGATTATGATAGCCTGGAATGGGGAGAAACCTCTTAACCAACAAGTATACGCAATGGGATAGGGGTATCTTTTAACGGCTCCCCTTGGACATGTTTGGGAGGTGTATCTTGTGATCAGAAATTCTCCGTTTGAGGGAGCTAAGGAGCTATGGGCATCCATATTGCATTTAAATCGGGAGCCAAGGAGTTACTAAGAGGTTTCTGACCACATGATAGCAAAAAGTCGGTGAAGATAGAACAAATCATAACAAAACTCAGTCAAATGCAAGCTGCTCAGATTGATCCTGATTTACTAATCCTTGTCGGTTGCCAAAACCTGATAAAGTTGATCAAAGCATTAGCTTCGCTCACAAGATGTGAAGATCTCAGTCCATGATTGCATGATACCGAGTCCTCTGTAGTATCCATTGTTTATGTGGATATGGGTCAAAATTTTGTACCAACAAATATGGGATGATTTACTACTCAAGTGAACCAAAGTTAAATCGATCCCTTCCCATGCATACCAGCTGATTTGAGCAACTGGGGTAAATTTCTCGTTGTCAGATTGTATCGGTGGCAGACATGTCCGACTCCACTCCTGGGAAGTGGTGCGGTTTACAGAGTCTGATAGCAACTGAAGGGTATCCTATATATAAATATCATTTGTTTATCATCATTGTCCTTTGAAATTGCCATCTTGTGTATCCCTCCATTGTATGAGCTGAGGACCCGTTGTCAGACAAAGCTATCAACTGAGGCCGGCTCCCTCTCCGCGCAGGCGCACTGGTTATCTTTTGGAAATCTCACGACTTCGAGGTGTCCCAAATCCAGAGACTTTCACAAATGGCACCAAAAGTTGTTTTTCGCCATAGAGACATTGGCAATATTTAGAATAAGGTGCATAAATATATAATTGATTATATTTAAATATGTATATACAAACACACACACACAAGTATATACAATTATATATACACATATCTATATGATATATGCTTATTATAATGTATTATCTGTGGGTGTACAGATACATACAATGTAGACGCTAGTTATTTTCTTTGGCTGATCTGTCCAGGCTCAGCGATTCTTGCAGTCGACAGAAAATGCCTTGAGGACAGCGATGGCTTTTTTTTGACATTTCAAGCTGTGAAGTGTCAAGATCTCTTGGCCAAGATTTTGATGGATGTTTTTCTTGGATCAATTGGATACTGGCCTCTGCGTTTGTATATGCAATCAGCATCAATCAGCCTTTAGATTCGAAGCGGCGATTCGATTGTCAAGAATATGCTTGGACATTGGACATCGTCAACTCACTCGTTTGAGCTGTGTTCATGTGGGCACTAGGCTGTTCCATTGGTGACCAAAACACTGATGCGAACAATTTGGCGAAAGCATTTGCCTTGAATCTCGTAGAAATATGACCCCGCCCTTATCACATTTTTTTAAATATGTACTCAAATCAATAGCATCATTACAATCATCTCGGTAGCCACCATCCTCCTCAACATCATTATTCTACCCACCATCACCACCATCAGTCATCACCATCATCAACATCATCAATGATTCTTGTTGCCGACGACCCTGTGCCGGAACAGGAAGTTACGCGAACGCTTGAAATGATTTATAACAAAAAGTATTAATATTTACCCGTCTAGAAATACCTGGCACTTGATTAATCAGCGACAAATCGCTAGACAAAGGCGAGGTACCCAAACTGAACAAATTTTGAATCGTGAAATCAAGACAAGCGCTAAAGATGCTAAAGGGGACAAAATCCAACCGCGCACTAACAAACTTGAAGATCTAACCGATATCAAAAACTGATGAAAAGCATTCTTGATTCTTTCACCCAAGCACAAGTATGCTGTATATACAAAAAAAGGCCTTACGACAATCCTGAAAACTATCGTCCTATCTCGCTACTGAATATCTGCTACACAATTTTTGCAAGTGTCATTCAAAGCCACCTCGCAAACACCCTGGAACCGCTCCTAGGCGATACTCAATATGGATTCCGCCCCAAACGTTCCACAGCAGAACCGCTTTTTTGTGTTCGTAGACTAGCAGATTTTGCTGAACAAGGCAATTACCCTCTTTTTTATTTTTATTTTTAGATTGGAAGAAAGCCTTCCATAAAATTGATCATGAAAAGATGTTCTTATCCCTTTCTAGACTCCAGATCCCACCTTGCATTCTTGACAACATAAAGTGTCTTTACTCCAACCCAACTTTCCAAGTTCTCCAATCTGACCAAAACAGCGGCTGGGAAAAACAAAGAACTGGGATACGACAAGGCTCTCCGCTTAGCCCCTACTTGTTTATACTAGCGATGCACGCAATGTTTCATGAGTTTCATGATGTGAAAAATCGCTTCCAGGACCCCCTGCATAGCAAAACTTTTCAAGGCATAAACTTCCAGGAGCTGCTTTATGCTGATGACACACTTGTCATCGCAGAAAATTCAGCAACAGCAAACGCGTTCCTTCATTTGATTGAAAAGGAATCAGAATACCTCCATCTTAAGCTCAATCACGACACATGCAATTACATCAAATTTAACGTACCCCGGGGGAATATTCGTTTCAGAAACGGAACTGACTGTGAAATCAACCACAGAAGCAAATACCTTGGTTCAATATACGTAGCAGATATGCCGGACCAGGCGCAAGAAATTTGTCGTAGAATCTCCAGCACGATGCTAGTTCTTAAACAGCTAGACATTTTTTGGAACGAAGCCAGATGTAACAAAAAGTGGACACTGTTAGTTTACAATTCGGTACTCGTGAGCCGTGTGCTCTATGCCTTGGAGTCCCTTGAGCCTACAGGAAGGATTGGTCGGATGCTGGTCACTTTTCAACTAAAAGGATTGCGCAAGATTCTTGATTTACATACCACTTTCATTAACAGAAACAACGCAAATGAGTTCGTCTATCAGCAAGCGAAGGCCTTCGAGGCCCCTTCGGTTGGCCCATTCCGAAAAACTAAACCATTGACTGACATCCTCGAGGACAAACGTTTAAAACTTTTGGGGGCATGTGCTCAGGCGACTTAGATCGCACCCACAACACCAAGTCGCTTTTGATTCGATTCTTGCAAGACCAAAAGTCCCTACCTTGCATAGAGTAGGAGGTAGACCTTGAAAATTCTGGACAACAGAAAATATGCGTAAAATTTGGTAAATTATTTAACAGGCAGACAATTCCCAACGACGTATTCCTTTTGATCTAGCCAACAGGGCAATTTGGGAGACATGAATTGCTACAACGCGGAACTACCAAGCCCCTTTTGGATCTTTTTGGCTAATTTCCACCATTTTGATTGATATTTCGGTAATACTTCTTTGAACATACTTTTTTTTGAATGTGCTCCGTTTGAATGTTACTCTATCTGAATATTATTTTGAATGAATTTTATTTTATTATATTGTATTAATCAATTTTTCGTGGAAAATTGATCGTAATTTTAGATATACTCGCACTTAATTTTATATATATTTCTACGCGAATTTCTCCGTGCATTTTCTTTTTTGGCGGGATTGTTTTCCGAGGCTATATAATAGTTTGGTTGATTAATATAATAGATAATTTTGAATTGTCGTAATTGAATTGGAAATGATTTTTTTTGCTATATAATCGGAATATATTACCAGATATTACCAGTAGTATCGCACAAGGCAGTGGCGGAAGTTTTAAAAATAGGAAACCTATAGGAGAGATTGGTTGCTGTGAGTGATGGATGCCAGAGCGAACCCACTGATGAACCGATAGGTGGTTGGAGGCAGCGCAGTGTAGTTGTAATGTTGTTGTAATTGTGGTTGCAGTGGTTATTGCAGTTGTAGCTGTAGTAGTTGTAGTTGTAGATGTAGTTGTGGTTGTAGATGTCGTTGTGGTTGTGGTTGTAGATGTAGTTGTAGATGTAGTTGTGGTTGTAGATGTAGTTGTGGATGTAGTTGTGGATGTAGTTGTGGTTGTAGTTGTAGATGTAGTTGTGGTTGTAGTTGTAATTTGGATGTTGTTGTTGTAGTATAGTTGTCACGTAGTTGAAGTTGCAATTGCAATTGCAATTATAGTAGTAGTAGTAGTAGTAGTAGTAGTAGTAGTAGTAGTAGTAGTAGTAGTAGTAGTAGTAGTAGTAGCAGCAGCAGCAGCAGCAGCAGCTGTTGTTGTTGTTGTTGTTGTTGTTGTTGTTGTTTTTGTTGTTGTTGTTGTTGTTATTATTGTTGTTGTTGTGGTAGTGGTAGTGGTAGTGGTAGTGGAAGTTGTAGTTGTAGTTATAATATATTTAGTGGTATAATTGATAAAAATGGGAATGGGAGTAGGAGTGGTAGTTGTTGTGGTAGTGGCACTTGTAGTTGTAGGGGTAGTTGTAGTGGTAGTGGTAATTGTAGTTGTGGTGGTAGTGTAGTGGTAGTTGTAGTGGTAGTGGTTGTTGTTGTTGTTGTAGCTGTAGTTATAGTGGTAATTATAGTGAAAATTTAATTACACTTGGGATTGATGGAATATTTCTTTTTATATTTGGAATTATGATATAATTATATTTAAATTATTGATAATTTATCCGAAATATTTAATTACTACTAATATTACGATTTGGGTACACATGAGCTGCCGCGCGCAAATCGCCAGGGTCCGAAATCCCCAAATTCCGCCACTTTTTGGGGAATTCNGGGTACACATGAGCTGCCGCGCGCAAATCGCCAGGGTCCGAAATCCCCAAATTCCGCCACTTTTTGGGGAATTCTGCAGAAGCCATTTTAGACTCCCCGCACCTTCTTTTGCTCATTTTTGCCTTCGTTTCCAAATTCACGTCGAAAAAGTGCAACTATTTTGGGATTTCGAAATTTTGCTTTTCCCAAAAAAGTGACACT
>BGPT01000505.1:301718-329771 GCA_003297045.1 Symbiodinium sp. clade C Y103 | reverse complement strand
TGACATGACAAAAGCAAAGGGATCTAAAAAACACGGGGTGTCAGAAACCAAGGATGTCGAAAGCAAGTGGATTCGAGAGCAGAGAGATGTCAGAAGCCACGGGCTGCCTGCAGCCGAGGAATGTCACGAGCAAGGGAGGTCAAGAGCAAAGGGATGTCACAAGCAAGGGATGTCAGAAACAAAGGGATGTCAGAANNGGATGTCAAAAGCGAAGGATTGTCAGAAACAAAGGGATGTCAGAAGCACAGAAGGCTTGCCCACATCCTATAGGCCCAGTCTCTGTTCAGTTCTATAAGTTATAGGTGTTTCAATTTTTGAAACTTCCGACCCCGGCTTGCCCGGGAACTACTTGTATACGAAAGACCATTTAATTGCTATTTAGATCATGTTTAACCCCCTTGTCACGTTCATCCTATGAGGGTGGAGTCGTTGGGGATTCAGTTTGGGGAGATGGTGGCATCAATGCCTGTGAAAGTTCAATGTTAGGCATCTCCTTCGAAATGCAGATTCAGAATACCAATCAACTCCTTCTTGCCCCCATTTGGAGCTAGTGATTTCATGCAAGGTATGCCGGCTTCCCTGTCAGGACAACATCCTTATGGAGCTGGTCTCTGAAACCGTTGTTTTAGTCGTTCCAAGGGAACTCTTTTGGCAGAAGCCGGACGACGAGGAAGTCTCTGGCAAGTACTTCAAAGTGAATCTGAAGCCTGGCGAAGGCATTGTGATCCCTAGCAACTACCTTCATTCAGTCCACTGGCTGGTGGTTTGGAACATGTTTGTTTTCGATCCGACAAATGGGATTTTACGATCCCCATTGCCTATACTACCTTCCAGTAAACTGACATAGCTATAGTGCTATAGAAAATGACCCGCCTATAGATGATTTACCCCCAAAACATGGTGATTTTCCATAGCTATGTTAATTTTCCAAAGGCTATCTTTCAGGGGAGTTGGTCAACCAACCACCAGGTTCAGCATTTGCGTGCAGATCGGATCGGGGTGAACTTTTTTTTCGAGCCGCGCTTCGGAAGTATGCAGTGGCCCAACAGTCCAGGGAACTTCTATGCCGAAACCGCCAAGGAGAAGAAAGAACACTTGGCCATGAGGTCGTTGTGGTTTCAATCTGCTGCCGAAGTTTGGAACAGATTTGGAAAAGGTGTCTCTTTCCACAGCTGGAAGATGGAAATTCTATGAGTTTGCGTATGCACCCGATTTGAAACATTTGCTTCAATGAGTTGCATAGTGATGGTTTCGATGGCGCGACATGGTGCAACAGTCACCGCATGATAAAAAGATGTCGCGTCCCGCTATTGCCCTGCAAGGCAATGCATAGCATGGGAAAATTCGTAACTCACAATTCTGGAAGAGTGGGCACTTACCTTCTGAGATAGTCTAAGACATTAAAGTTCAACAGGCTGTTGACCATGGACTACTACTACTACTACTACTACTACTACTACTACCTACTACTACTACTACTACTACTACTACTACTACTACTACTACTACTACTACTACTACTACTACTACTACTACTACTACTACTACTACTACTACTTACTCATGACATATCTGGACTGAGTATGTAGTCCATCCAGGCCTCATTGAGCTTTGAGACTGCGTCATCAGCATGTCATCAGGCTCCGGATGTTCAGATCCCAGGTCACCCTCAAGCCGACCCATTCTTGGCCTTCACCCAGTGGTTCCTTCACTGTTCTTGGTAAACTGATGGTAAACCCCCTCCATTACAACCTTGAACCTCCTCAGGAGGTTTATTCACACCATCATCGGAGTTTACCCCGCCTTCAGCTTGGTCTACCCAACATCGGAGTGAGGACCAGCCCCATCAGGTTGACCTTCAGGACCATCCTTGAGATTCCCAGAGGCTTCACATTTTCCACCATCATCGGAAGTTTGGGAAGTGGAACAGCCACCAGGATGTCTTTCCTGCCCTCTTCCTTCCATCATCCTTCCCATCTGGATACGGATCCACCAAGTCCATCGAGAACGTAGGCCGAGGCATCAGCATGAGACCGTCTGTAAGGGCTGTCAACCGCTATGAACTCCAAGCACCGACGACAATCACGTCGATAAGGGCGATGTTGGGCAAGGATGCGAGTTCCACTCCGCGAAATTCATTTTGTTGAGACATTGGGCCGCTTCGAGGCATTGATCTCGACCATGTAGGTAAGCCATCATAGCTGTCTTCAGCCAGAAGCCCTGGTGCCCATGCCGCCCAATCCTTTGAAGCAGTCATACTCTTGGAGACCAGCTGGAAGAGGATCAGCTTTTCGTCCATAGCTCCGAAGACCATCAGGCTCTTCAAGGCCAGGACGATTTCCCGGAAGTGAGGTTGGTGTTCGGTTCACGCCCATCGGCCTGGTCAAAGCTCACCATCCGTAGGTTCCCTAAGCCGAGCATCCCCTGCACGTCCGGAAAGTCCCCAAAAGAGGGCAAGGAGCAGCCTTCTCCGGCTCCAGGTAGACCATAGGGTTCGCAGGCTCTCCAAGACAAAGATGTCTTTCTCCAAAGGAGCCAGCCTCAGGATGGACTTTGTGTAGCTTCTTGCACCTGCGCAGCTTGGGATGGTCCCAGGGTCGAAGTGGTTTGACTTGGGAGTTTCAGCCTCAAAAGTCAAACCTTTCTGTGCAGGTTTCTGAATTCTGAAATATTCTGCACTTCTGCAAGCTGCAAGTTGCGTCTCTGATACTTTTGAGATCGTAGTGATTGACGGATCAGCTGTTCATCGCGCATGGCATCAAAGTGATGGATTAACGTCATGTGATTTCTCAAATGTTGCTTTGGATCATTGTCATCCAAGTTCGATTCTGTCCCTCTGAGGCCTCCGCAACTCGGAGATGGCCAAACGTCAGCATCTCAGCCAAAAAAGGACCTAAGAGAAGACCAAGCAGATAAGAAAGAGACTGATGAGTTTTCAAGTTTTCGTATCTTTTAAAACGTTTTGCAGGAAACCTATGCCTAGTCTCCCGAACGGAGGCATTGACTCTGAAAGATGTGGGCTGCGGATAGGGTGAGCTTCGAAAGAAACTGCCGGGCTTGCTCTCACCAAAGTCGACTACATTGCTCTCACCAAAGTCGACTACATAACGAAACATATTTGAAGTGGACAATGTTTTGGTAGTCTAAAGTTGGAAGTTTTCAGGTTGAGAATGGATGAACGGAGATATGAAATCTTCAAAGAGCTGCCCAGCAAGAAAAAACAACGCTGGCAACACCATCAACTCGGTCAACTCTTGGAAATACAAATTCGTTTGTGATGTGAGTGATGTGTACTCTATTTGACTCAGTTGGTCACAAGTGCCATCCAAAAGGACCTAATGCAGACACAACCCTACTCCAGCACCAAACACTCTAGTCGGCATACTGCTACCAGCAGCCACCATTCACAGCGAGGACATCCATGGGAGATGTATTGAACTATGACAACAGCATTGGTATCTCCTGAGTCTCACCTCGTTTCATTTGGCACTCGATTTGGTGCTTCTGCTTCCAGCCCACGAGTGGCTGTATGAACAGACACATTTCGCCGCTTTCAAAGTTCTTGACCTATTGATGGCGTGTTGCGTTGGATCTGGCATTTCAGGGTAGGTTTCATGGTTCAGGTCTCACATGCCGCGCTGCCGTTGGAGCTTAGATTTCTAGCCCGCGACAGCATGCCAAAAGCGCCAGGAACCCTTTGGCATGTTTGATGTTCACAGAACTGAACCGGACCTTTTGACGGCATTTGATGATTCTAATTGATTTTGATGATTTTGATGTTTGATTGAACCAGTTGTCAAAATCTTCAAGTTGTGCTCTTGGCAGGCCTGACACTGCCTGAGGGGAAGGTCCGTGGTTGTGTCTGGGACACTGGTGCTTTTTGGATTGTCAGCACGGTGATTTTGTTCGCAGGATGGCGGCTATCCCAGCTACCCCGTCCTACAACTCAGAGATTGTAAAGTGCCACAATGACAAGTTGACACAGACCTTGAGGATTTTGCTTGAGACACAACCAGAACGGTGGAAATTTCGTTCTGAGGCCTCCCCAACCAAGACACCTCTTTCGAACATGGCAAGGTTGTTCCGAAAGGTGCAGACACAATGGTGAGACGGAAGTGTCATTTCAATGTCCTTGCAGAAGGTGGATGGCTGAAACGTGGAAACTTGGACGAAGAAACATGATTGGACATCAACCATTTCAACCCTGAAGGTGGTTGATCCTGAGCTGTGGATTCTGCGGATGCTGTTTTGCTTCGCCAGGGAACACAAGCTGTTGTGATTGATGATGCACATCACCAGAGGTGTGAAGATTTGCAAGTCCAGGAGAGCGTTGAATCAAGCAGCATCATCGACATACATCGACATATATCGACGTACATCGACATACCCAAAAAAATCCGGACTTGCCAGGAGAAAAGCATCCTCAGGAACTTCTGGCTGCTCTTGATTGTGACTGCAGTCTGGGGCACAGTCTGAGCGTAACACTGGATGAACATTGGATGAAATTCACTTGCAGCTGTTGCTGAGACTAGGAATTGAGAAGATAACGAGGTGAATTGCAACCATTCACGATGGTGGCAATCTAAATATCCAACAAAATTCCTACATCATCATGTCGTCATTCCAACAAAAACAGCTGAGGTGAGCCATTTCTAGACGTTAAACTATTTGATCAAACATATCCGGTAAATTCCATTGACATATCCATCACCATCAGGGAATGGGCGGTATGGTTCAAATTCCCGGTATGTCGGTTTTCATGCCAACATAGTTTTTCGTGCCCCAGTTCATATTCATACCCACAATATGGCCGAATGAGATTTCCATGCTGGATGGTGAAATCCCAGTTGTGGATGGTTAGATCAAATCCGCACATTGATGGGTATATAGCCTTTTTGCTAATGTTAAAATCATCATTTGTGACTATATTCTTTAGATTGTCAAATCGTTTCTTGAATTTTCATGTGATCACCAAATGATCTGGTTAAATTCACATTTTCAACATTCAAATCATAAAATTCTGATGAAATCCAAGTCTCATCCCACTTCCTCAAATTCAGTGTACTACTTGGGCTGGTGCCTTCGGCACCAGCCGGGGACTCGGTCCCCCGCAATTCCCCAAATTCAGTAAACCCCCAAAAAATGGAATTGTTCAATATTTTATTTATTTATCAATATTTGAATGTCTACCGTTTGTTTCTTGCGCCGAGATCCTGTCGAGTTCGTTGAGTTTCCTCATCGACCGTTTCACCTGGGCCGCGGGCCTCCTTCGCCACACCCTGACGCTCGGAGCGCCGTGCCTCGGAGAGTTTGTCCGAACACGGGAGATGGCGGGAGTATGGCGGGATGGCAAGGCTGTGGCAGGATGCAAAACGATGGCAGAATCCATGGCCCAAATGGAAAAGTGACCCTGGAATCTGTGGAATCCCTTCAGTTTCCATCAGTTTCCACTGGTTCCCTTTGCTGTCTTGCGTTGAATGGTTGGATAGATGATGATAAATGCTGACGAATGATGATAAGTGATGATGGTTGGATGATTGTTGCGAGATCATGTGATCATGGGTGTTGCCAATGTGAGGTTGAAAGCCATAGGCTTCAACGTGGGCTTGGCGTGTTTGGCTCGCATCATCGTCAGACCCACGGTCCGGACACCCAAGAGTTCTGTTACACAAAAATCAGGATTCATCTTTTGAATCAATTATTCGACGATTTCGATCTTGGATTTTTTGGGGTGGATGCAAACACCCAACAGCACAATGTAAAACTCATAGATACTCATAGTCACTATTGTCTCTCGTTAACTTTATATTAACATCGTTTTAACATCCCTAAACACTGAGCTGGGCAGCTGACCGCTCGCTTCGCCGAGATGGAAGCTGAAGGGAGCGGTTTTCCTGAGATGAAGGTGCCGTCAACGTGCAACGAGTCACCACGGCATCAGAGTGTGGTACACTACGAACACAAATATAACGAGGATATCTAGTCGTTTGACAAGTATATATATATATAATTATAAGTATATCTGATTGATTTAGGATTTCTTTGAAAAGGTTTGGAAAGAACTGGATGATTCTGGTGATACCTCCACCTTTCCTTGTATGCAGGTTGTATGATGGGCTGATTCCGACTCCTTTGAAGCCTTCCATGCCATGACCAGAGTGTGACAATGGCAAGGCGATGCTCTTTGGAAAGGTGCTTTTCAATTACCTGACTTTCCGAGTGTGCGACCCTGAGATTCACCTCAACTTCGTTTTGTTTGCAGTGGCAATTTGCAGTGCAATGTTCTGTCCAAACTGCCCCCAATCATATTGTTTAAGAACAGAAACATCAGGAGAAGTCAAACCCGTCAAATCCGTCAAGTCCCTCAACACATCTCTTTGCATGTCTCAGGTGTCACATCTCTTTTGCATCTCTCGATGTGTCAGGTTGATCTCCAAAGCCCTGGCGCTTTCGCTGGGCGTTGGAGCCGGTTTGCCCTTGGGCAAGGAGACCACAAAACGACTCGATTGAAAATCAATTTCAATTCCCAGTGATTCAGCATCACAGTCAATTTGAATTGATATTAAAACAAGATCCCTGGCATGGTGAACTTGAAGGTCAAAGTTTGGATGTCGAAGAAACCCAAACTTATCGTGCATCTCTTGCATCTAGGGTTGACTAAGTCTGAAGTGCAAGTTGGCTGTGCAGGAGGGCCCCAATGTTCACCTGGCCGCGGGAGCCCTGGTTTTTCGATTATTCTCCCATGTTTTTCGGAAGCTTTGAGGAGAAGATCTCGATATTGTGTCATAGTGCAGACCACAAGGTCCACAGCATTTGCAAAACAAACGCGTGATATGCACTTCTTCCAGTTGCTGAGAAAAGTTCCGCTTCCAAATCCCATTCCAAAGCAACCTGTGTTTGTCATCAAGAAGGGCTATGATCATGAACCAGTTGTTTCTGTCTGGGTGTCCTATTCTTGACTTTTGTTGTGAAATTGCCATGAAATAACAGGGAAAACCTATGAAAAAGTATGATCATCCACTGGATTGGTGTTTTTTCTGGACATCCTCATACAAACCCCAAACCCAAATACATCCAGGGTAAATCCCGATATTTTTGCTAAATAGGTCCCCATATTCTTATTGGTCAAATCACAACAAGATCTGACCTTGTTCGTCACGTTCCCATGATATTTCCAGAATATATCCCATTCAATTTACATCACCACATTGTTGATGATGTCAAAATTAAATCGCATATCATTCCATCATATCATTCCATAGGTTGTTGCTTTGATAAAAAGGGAAGCACGTGTGTTGTTGAATTGGGTTTAGGAATCTTACATCTTGAAAGCAATGGAGAGACAATGGAAAACACAAAAATAGGAGTGAATGCAATACTGTTTCTGAAACACATCTTTAGCCCTAAGCAAGGCTTAAACAACATCAGTACATATATTAATACACATATGTTCATATGTTTTAATGAAATTAAATGCATATATAATATCATATAAAATATGGAATACATGTATATCATCTGAATGTTTATCTCCGTCCCTGAGGCCTGCATCGCGCGTGTGATTCACCCGGCCTTCTTTGAGAAACGCGTTTTGAGTTCCCACGGTGCCCACGGCGCCGGTGGCAGCGGCGTGGGCTCCGCAGTGTCGAAGCTGCTGCTGGCCGCGTGCTCCGTGGGCGTCGGCGCCTCCTTCTCCGCGCCCATCGGTGCGGCCCTGGCGGGTTACCCTGGCGGGTTAACCTGGGTCCTGGCAGGTTGTTGAACTTTTTGAACTTCTCAAAGTGAGCGAAGCTAAACCAGAACTTGCCTCTGTGATATATACCAGCTGGTATTCACCTATTCCCAAACTAAAGTTTCATTTTTTAAATCTATTTGGGGTTTTCCTATTCTCATCTTGTTATGTGATCGTTATTTGGTCGTTGATGGTTGATGGAGAGCCATTGTTTGGAAATAGTTTGGGAGGTTAGCCATCAATTGGGGCTTTGCAGAGTTGCTAAGTTCATCGTCCAAATATTGGGATGGCTGTTGTTGCTTAACTCCCCACAGTGGAGATGGATGGAAATAATCGAAAGACAATGGGAATCCATCTGGGAATTCATGGGATGATGGATGGGATAATTCTTAGATGTTTTGCATGTTTCAGATGAGCCTAGATGAGCCTAGATGGATGCTGTTGGTGCCTTGGACAAAGGTGTGGTTTTGAGAGTTTGGATAGACGAACAACATGGTAAGATGAAGAGACTGAAGAAACATGAATTGAGAGGTGGAGATGTAGATGAAGGATGATGAAGGTAGAGAATGAAGCTGAAAACAGGAGCAACATTGAACAAAGTGTATATTGATGACTTTCCTTTTTGTATGTTCAACCAGAACATTCTAAGTTTGATGACTGCAAAGTTGAAGCAGCAACTGTTGCATGCTGTTGCCACGTGTTCGGAGATATGTTGGTGCTTCAACTCTTCGTTTGCACTCACACTTGGGCGTGGCGTTGTGTTCCCGGACATGTTTGCAGGTGGCGTCATCTTTGCCTTGGAGTTGATGTTGCCACAGGCGATGGCCATGTGATGAATCTCCAGATTCACATCATGTGTCATTTATTGCAATGACAAATATGTTATAGTATTTCATAGTATTTCATAGTATTCCATCATCTGCATCAGCAGATATTGCGGATATTGGCAGCATTTCGTGCGTGGTCAATGATGATGTGGCCACTTTGCTTGACTAGACCTCACATGTTGTCGCTGTCGCTGTCATCGCGTTAGACCTACGACGCCTTCGCCTATTGGGGCTGCTTCACGGCCGGTGTGGTGGGTGCCATCACCTACGCCGTTGAACGAACCCTGACCTCGGGCAGTGTGCGGCTGCTGCCTTTGATCAGTGCGACTCTCAACGGAAGCGGATTGTGAGAAGTCCTTCACAGCTTTGGATTGTTGAGAAGGATTGTCCATAGCTGTGAAGAATCCTGAGGGATTCTCTGAACATTGATTCTCAACCGATTCTTTCAAGTGTTTTCCCGGTTTCCACTGGGGTCAGCTGGTTGGCTATGACTTGGTGTTCACCACAGGGTACGGTACCCCAAAATCCCATGGTTGATCCTCACTTCCCCAAGAAGATAGCCATTTTGATAGATTCTGATAGATTCCGATTATCATGATTGTCCAACTATCCCACATTATCCGGAATCTCATACTATCCCCCCATTTCAGAAAACTGCATCCTTCACTGCGCTGTGCCAGCTACGACAGATGAGGCTCCAACGTGCTTCCGGGAGAAGGAGTCGACACCGACTATCCCGTGATGCGGCTGGCCATCGACATTCTCTTAGGCAGAGCACGGAGATCTGCTGTCCGAAAAAGTTGTGTCATATTGCGTCTCAACATGTTGGGAAGCGAGAGGAATTCCATGGAATTCCGTTCATAGGAATGGTTTCATAATGTTTCCCAATGCTTGTTGGTAGTTACGCGGGCTGGTGCCTTCGGCAGCAGCCGGCAATTCCCGAAATTCAGTAAAACAAATATACAATAAAAATTGTTTAAACACAAATTCATGTATTTCACATCACATTTTTATTGATGTGCCAGGTGTGCTCTGTGGCTTGGCTGGTGGCACTTGGGACGCTAGGCTGCAAGTCATGAAACGCTGAGCTGCACTTCACTTGGTCTCGAGTTGTCCCTCGAGTTTCTCGAAATTCCAAGCGTTTCGTCTTGATTTCTCCGCTGCTTTCGTCTTTGACACAGTCTGCAATGGGTACTTCGACACAGGTGATCTTGAATCTACTGGATCTTTTCGGTCCTTGTTTTGGGTGCCAGGTCAGATGCCATTCCTACACTGCGGTGGAGCTCAGCATTTGAAGCAGAGAAACGAGAAAAGAATTTGGTCATGAGAATTCTTAATCTTAATCACCTTGAAAGATGCATGAATATGCATAAAGGGCTTAAGGTTGTTGAAGTTTTCTGCAAATGTCAGTTTTGCAGAATTTTTATTTTTTCATGACATCTCCAAAAGGATCTCCAGATCTCCATATATTTCCATATGTTGCGTTGCTGAGGCCGGGGTTTTGAAGCGCTGGCGCCTGCGAGAAGCACCGCTGCCGGCGCGGGTGGCAGCCTGGAGCTCAGATCTGCACGGTGCTGCTGACCCATGATCCACATACGTACCACATACGTACCATATATGTGTCATTATGTGTCACACTGTGTCACAATAATTCACAATATGAACTCTTTGGATCACTTTCATTCACTTTCGGTCACATGGACTCTTTGGACTCCGATCCAAAGGATCCGAGTGATCCAAGTGACCAAGTGATGAAAAAGTGGCTGAAAGTTGCGATCCGAGAGTGACGGTTCTGACAATGTTCCATTCAATTCGTGTTAAGTTCTTTTCAGAGATTGAGGATGAACGAGATATGTTGAAGCGACCCAGAACTGTCCGTTTTGGCGTTCTGAAAGAAGTCTGCAGCAATTCCTGATTTTGTTCTGTTTAATTCTTAATCAGCGATTCCCGCAGAGTGTTGGGACTTGACTTGTGACCATATCCTTAAAAAGCCACAACGTCACTGTTGGTGCTTTGGGTTATTTGAAAGTCACCCGTGTGTTTTTGCCTTGGTCCACCTGCTTCGTATCACTTGGCGTCGCCTGAGGCTGCAGGAAATCAGGAGCCGCTGTTGGGAGAAGCCGTGCGATGACCCAGAGACGACAACGTGCACATCAGGTGTGGATTTTGAGTGGTGACTAAGGAGAGTGTGGATGAGTGTGAGGTGAGTGACAAATTCCAAGGTCTGAAGTAATGAGTGATAGTCACTACTTGAGTCACTATAGTAGTAGTGATTCAGTAGTAGTGATAGTGACAAATTTGTGATGCTGAGGATCCGGCGCGAGGTTGTTGCGCCTGTCTCTGGCGATGTTTCGTTCGATTGCAGCTTGGCACTGCTTGGCACTGGCTGCTTTATGGCGTTGAGACCCTGCACTTTTTGGAATCTTCTAGAGAAGTGTTATGAAAAAGTTTTGCGCAATCATAATCCACTGTGATACTCCACCTAGACTCAATGGGTTCTGATATGTTTTCTGACATGTTCACGGATTCTGAAGCAGCTGAAGCCGCTGAGCTAAGGTTGGGAGGAAAGTGGCGCGATTTGTTTTTGGTTGCAGCAGTGCCGCGGCGAATCTGGTGAAGTCAATGACTACCAAATGATCAGCAAATGATGAACAGATGTTGATGCATTTTGAATGAAGTCTGTCCGACCTCTCAACGTGTGACATCTCCTGACAAGTCTTGACCCTCCTGACCATCTTCTTGCTACATCTTGTGACCCTCATCTTTGCCTAGTTGTTTCCCTTGTTTTTTCCCTTGTCTCTCCCTCAATTTTACCTTGTTTCAAGCCGTTTCAAGCCGTTTCCAGGGCTTTTTTATGGCTTCCATGGCCGAGGTGGTCACGGTGAACACGGTCTTGGCGTCCTCGCTACCTCTGCTGGGTGGCAAGCCGCAGCCGCTGATGATTTCCACGATCTTTGACAAAACGCTGCTGTTCAACGAGAACGACAGCTGGGTGCCACGACTGGAACAGCACTTTGCACGGCACACGGCAGCGACTCACATGTGGTTTTGTCAGGTTGTCAAATATAAAGAAAAGGAATGAAGAAGAGACAAAACTGCAGATATTGACTTATGCCGTGCATCTTGAACAGCTTTTTAGTATAGAACTATCCCGGTTTGCAATTTTAGGGCGGTAGCAAATTTGAGCCATACCCTCACATGACTGCATTTTCGAAGCTTCAAGCATTTTGATACTTTTGCTTCTTGCAGCTGGTTTGGTGCTGTCAAATTTGTATCCAACAAGAAGAAGCAAGAGCAGAACGACACAGGCAAATGCAATTGCTAAGTGATGACGGTGATTCACCAGACATTGGCAGCGCAATGATGCCGCGGAGTTTTGTTGAAATAGCGCACACACACACACACACCAGAAATAAGGTATATCAAGAACATTGATGAAACCTGGTGAATGCAGAAAGACACTTGCAAACCATTTTGAAGACAGATGCTTAAAACAATCACAAACTGGTCTCCAGTTCAAGGAAACCCATTTCTGCATAGAAACAGGCATGTTGTATCTATTGCAATCTCTGAAGACACGCAAATCCGCGGGTCAGGATGTCGACATGCCACAATCCAGAAAGCCTTTGGACTTTGGACAGACTTCATGCCGCCATTTCCAAGGTTTTCAAAGATTTTCAAGTGCAACTTCTTAGCATGTCTGAGGTTCTTCCCTGGGCCGGAGTGGCCGGAACGATCAGCTTGTGCATTTTGGCTGCAAGACTTTGAAATCCCGGTGGCGGTTTCTGCGAAGCAGCAGTGTCCGGCCTCTGGACAATTTTGAACATATTGATGGCTCGTTGAAGCTGTTGGTGTTTCTTGTTGGTGGAACTCGGTTGAACTCGGTTGAACTCGAATTTTCAGGTTTTCTGATGAAGTGGATAATGACGATCCTTGCGCAAGACTCAAATGGCACGGGGTGGCATACACAGGGTGCAGTGGAGATGTGCTGGGGACTTGAGCACCTGAGGCGTTGTCGTCAGCTATCCCTGCAGGAGCAGCAAGCTTACAGCAAGCTCTGACGCTTCAAGCTCTGACTCACCTAGCCGGATTGAATTGGTCTCGTTTGTGTCTAGCAAGTCTAACAACTTCTTGGAAGACTTCTCCCACAATCCTAACCTTGTTGAAGCATTGTTGAAGCCTGTTGTTGAAGGGTTGCTCTGTCGCTGAATCGTTGAGGTGGTGGCTCCTGCCATGATCATCGGAGGATTGCTGGGCCGCGTCTTCGGCCATGTCCTTTTGCCCACAGCTGAGGAAGCCCAGGGGCAATACCAGGGGCAGTAGTGTGCAACTGGGTGGCAAGGCCCCGTGGTAAAACGGGGCGCATCGTGACTGGGTGGGAGTGATGGGAGCAGCGGGTACCAAGGCCTGACTGGTTCGTGTCAATGATCCTCACCAAGGATGGCAAGGATCTCAGGGTGATGCTGGACACCTCCTTGAAGGAATTTGAGGAGTTGAAGGGATGAAGATCAACCTGCAGCTTTGGTGATTTTCAATCAGATTGGATACGATTGGTTTACATAAACTTTCTGTATTTTTTGCCCCCGCATCCATTTCCGTCACTGCTTCCTGAGGCCAGCTGCCAACAGAAGAGCAAAAAGGAGCTTTCTTTGCACGTTTTGAAGCCCAGCGATTCGTGAAAGATCGCAGCACAAGGTTAAGTCCAAGTTTCTGCTGAATGGTGCCTCGCATCCCAGAATGAGAAATTTGCAGGTAAAATGTTGAAACACCCCATGTTTCATTAGCAAAGGCCGTCAATTTCCCTAGCTGTTGGACCCAACTGTTGGCCTCACATTTTCTTCTCATTTTCAACAATGCAGCTGGTGAACCCGAGGCTGTGCCATCGTGGGCGCTTCGGCCTTTTGCGCCGCAGTGACGCGCGCCTTTGCCATGGCCATCACCGTTTTTGAGGCGAGCAATCGTTGCCAGTAGCAACAATAGTGTCAACTGGCAATCGAATGAAGGATCTTCCGGGTAGCAATCGCTTCCTTCATTAGTTTTCCATTCTGGAAGATTCTGTCCCAGTTCCTCCAAGATATTTGTTCCCCGATTTTGAAGAGGGAAGCAAAATGGGAATCCAATCTGAATGTTATATCAGAGTCATCGCCCATTTGCCATCCATTTGCCATGCGACCAGGTCTTGGCGTTGCCCAACTCTGTGTTGCCCCTCTGCAGTTCGGCCTTGGCTCGGAATCCCGAGGTCAACTTTGACAAGATATCCAAATTTCGTTGCAAATTCAATGAAATTCCATGACATTTGTGGATTTATGATATTTATATACATTTATAGATGTTTCCGGGAGAAAAAACCATCGAACTGTTCGTCACAAACAGTGAAACATTGCAATTCGTAGGCCTTGATGAATCCTTAGATGACCTTTGCCGTGGCGTTTTCGAAGCGGATGGCTGGCAACATCTCAAAGATTCCCTGTCAACCATTTGAGATGACCATCTGCCGGACAGTTTCCAACCCAAATTGAGGCTGCCATTTTTGTGGCGAACAAGGCAGGGCTGATTGCCACTGACTGCTGCTGACTACTTACAGTAGTTCAAGAAGGTCAGGTCAATGCTTTGCCAAATGGGAAGATCAATCACAACAATCATGAAATCAATCAAATCAATCTGCAGCTTTGATGAGACTGCATGCCGTAAACATATTATGAACATCTCGAGTGGTTCAGCTTTTTCGAAAGACATGTTTTGTGTGTTGCCCTTGGTATCTCGGTCAGGTTTCATTGCCTTTCTTTGATGCCAACTTGGCCGTGGCTCCCTAAGATGGAGTGGACCGAGCTCGCAAAAACATTTCAAAGTTCACAGTGTCGAATTTGGAACAGACTTTCAAGTCATTTCAAGTGTTCCTCATCAAATCTGGGACTGAAAGCTCTGCAAGAATAAACAACTTGAATCTGATGTTGTTTCAACTTGTTTCACAGTTAAACACCACCGTGCTGAGACGCGAAATCTCGGGGGCATCCCGGCCATCACCTTCACGGAGCATCACCCAGCCAAGCATAGCTAAGCATAGCTGCCAAGCATAGCTGTTTACAAGCATCAAACTGTTTGAGTTTTCATCCGGCTATGCAGAATTTAAACTTTCTCAACCTTCTCAATTTCCGGAGATACCATTCCTTGCGCAGGACAAAGCCATTGAGCCGGTGATGAAAGTCATGCATGTGGTAGATCTCAGTGAATGTGCCATGCTCAGAACACATTCACATCTTGTGCATTATTGCTACGTTGCATGATCGGGCCTGATTGCCGAGGGACAAGTGCAACGTAGCAATTGCTATTTTTGATTTGAAATCACTTTGTTTTGCGACTCGTCCAAGTTCTAAGGACTTTCTGTAAAGTTCTGCATGACTTAGGCTTGCCACAGATTATTACCCTTAGACACCTTCTCCATGTGTCAGCGGCCAAGTACGTCATCATCCAATGCAGAGAATTTCTCGGAAAGTAAAGGCATGGAAACACAAGTGCCAGTAGTTGCCAGTACCTTTAGATTCTCAGTCAAGTGCCAGGGTGTCTAATAGTGACCACGATTTCTTTCCAATTGTCCAAGCCTCAGCAACCGTCTTCGAACGCCCAACTAGTTTTCAATGGCTTTCCATTTGCATAACTCACAACAGACCTGATATGACCTGATTGGAAAAGCGTAGATAGCGTAGATAATGTGTATACATGTAATGACTAAGTTGCAAAACATGCCACATAGATAGGAGTAGATTCGCGAAATTCACGTCTCTTTTCTCACGTGTCAAAACCTAGGTCCGGCCACTGGACTGGGACACCAGCAACCAGGGCCTTCTGGAGGGGACAATGACCCGAAGACAAGTCGAGCCGGGAGCCAAAGTGGAGCCAAAGTGGAGCCAATGTGGACACCAGGAGATGATTGACTTATCAATCTGCGGTGCCAAGAGCATGCTTGGATATTTGACGCGTTATGAAGCGCTTATTATCAGGAGGTGTGTCAATCAACCAGCTTCAACCCGGAACACCCGGATCTTTCTTGTGCAAGAGGCATGCAGAATGTGTTTCATCCCCATAACAGCTCGGTTGATGACTTTGGTGACTTTGGCTTTGAGTTTCAGCACCCATTTGGCATCTTTAGCACTTAGAGCACTTAGCCATACTTAGCCTCTGCCAATCCACGTCTTTTTTCCCCATTGCTGTGGGCAAACTCCACGCGGCAGCAGCGAGGCTTTTGCTGAAGAAGTTGGATCCCCATGCAGCGACCCCGGACCGCGAAATCGTCCCTTTGATGCAGTGTCCCGATTCGCCACGACGCGTCGGATGACGTGGGACTCGGAGGTACAATGGGGATATTATGATTATGATATTGAAAACCAACAACATTGTAACATGGAAGTTTAGCCAAGAATGGGGTATGCAACTTTTACAATGGTTTATCAGCATATTTTCTATCAAATGGCCATAAAATGAGAGTTTACCCCATTTCGGAACAAACCCAAATGAGTTGAAGGTGGGTGATGTTAATTTCTGGGTTGAAGTTAAATATGTTTTTGAAATAATGTGTGAGCTGTTTGGTTGGGTTGAATGGTCAAACCAAAATTGTTGCACTTGTTGAGGGCAGCATGGTGGCTAGCGCAGCCAGGATTTGATGAATCCTGAATTTCAAGCCCCACCAGATGGTGCGGAACTTAGCAGGAAAACTGGTGTGCTTGGTAACCCTTGGTGTCACCAAACCTGACAAACCTGACAGCCTGACAATTCTGGTGGTGTCCATGGTTTATATTTCTGTTATCACGTGTTTTATCACTTGTTTATATTCTTTATGCTGTCGAGATGTAATTGCGCTAGTTGTCCTTGCAGCTGGGGTCACTTCACAAGAGTTCTGCAGTACATGTGAGGCAGTATTTCAGGACGCGAGTAATGCAAAATCACAAGATGTTCTTCTTGATTTCGTATGACTTTATTTCTATTTCTATTTTTTCATATATATATATATATTCATATTTATTTGTTCATTCATTGATGCATCGATTGATGCGCTGTCCTATGTGTCTGCAGTGGTTCCGCGTGGTTCAGGCGGCGAGCCACTGGTGGAGGGAAGCCCGGTGCGGGTGTCACCGGACTGCACCGTGAAGGATGTCTGGGGGCCTGGTTCAGCACGGTGAAGCCTTGTCCAGTTGTGAGTGAACTCAAGGCTGGTCATGGCCAGTTAGACATGGTTGGACTCACTTGTGCCAGTGATGATTGACAATGATTCAAATGGTGTTTGGTGGTCCAAATGGTTCACCTATGTTCGCCTGGATCTGTTCTGAGCTTGTTGTTTCTTGGCTGCCACCCCTCTCCGCCGAGATTTGATTTTGACCACTTTGTCCACTTTGTCCACTTTGACCACTTTGACCACTTTTTACCTCTGAACTCGGCAGGTGTATCTTCTCATGAAAGTGGTCCGGGAGCCTTGAGCAGAGTCTCTGGTGTTCTCATGTTAGGTGAAACATGCTGAAACACCAGAGACTCTGCTGTTTGGACTTCCCAAGGCTGAGAGTGATGGTGTCGTCTACGTGACAGACAGGGGCATCCTGTTGGGTCCTGAGAGCCTTGAAATTCTTTAGATTTCTTCAGATTCTTGAGCCTTCAAGGGAAAGTCTTCAGATTCTCAATTCGCCTCTTGACCGCTGAGTGTCCAAAACAAAACCTGCATAAACCTGCAACCAACAGCCACCCAAACGAAATCGAAGCTGTCGAAGCTGCCGTGCTGCTGATCTTTTGAGAATTCATTCGAAACACGTCGAAGGCAAGGGACCATTACCCTTTCGACTCTGATGAGCCGCGAGGTGCACTGGCTGACATGACATGTTCCCATCCTTCACAGAGCGGTGGTATCACGGAATGCATGGAATGCTGGGGAAGTGAAACTCTGCGGACGCATGTGTGAAAGATTCTTGTGGCTTTCACAACCACTGACATGTGTCGACATGTCACCAAACATCCACCTTTGTCGCTCTTGTGCCAGATCTAAGTGCCTGAAGTGACTGTTTACACCTGAAGTTTGAAGCTCCGGTGTTTAGTGTCACGGTGTCACCTGTGCGACACCGTGCTTGGATAGACTTCTGAGATGCTTAGTGAGTGCCTAGTTTGGCGGCACCTGTTAACGTTCATCGCTTCATTCATTTTTTTCGGCTGAAACCCGAAGACTGACAAAAAACGACACTTGCCACTCCTGTCAGATGTGTCAAAAGACATGCTGCCTTCGTTGCCAAGTTGTCAGAGATGATGCAATTGTGCCCTGCACTTAAAATCAGCATGTTTGACAACGGAATCCATTTGGTCTCAAGTAGGGCAGTAGGAACTGGTAGGAACCGGCTTTGCCCGCGGACTGCGGTCCTGCGGTCCCGGGGTCCGGAGTAAGATGCGATGGACGCTGCTTGGAGCACTGGTTGGCCGGAAGCCAAGATGGTTCCAAGACGTGCCATGCGGCAGCTTTGAGATTCTGGAGTATAGTTGTATTAGATTGTATTAGTAAGTATTAGTATAAACAATGGTTTCACAGTTTCACATTTCCATTGAAACATCCCCTTTGCCAGGAAAACCACGAAAAACGGTCAACGTCTTTCTCGTTTTCGATCTGCTCGCATCCCAGGCTCTCCTGCTGCGATGATCCGAGGCTGGGAATGCAAAATCCAAAAATCGTCACAACGGACAGCCTCTGGAAACGGCCAAAAACTGGTTGCAAAGATTTACAAAGCTGCTTGAACAACGGTTGAAAGAGAGTTCAGGTTGAACAGTGGCTGAAACATGGGGTTGGCATTCCCGGAGTCTTGCCGCCCGTTTTCACAACTTCATGCTTCTCCACTCACCGTGAAATATCTTAGTGTTTCGCAAAAGATTGGCAATTTATACTTGTGCATGTCAGCATTTAGTCATTTGCCGATTCTGCCTTTCCTTGACCCATTTCTTTCTGAAGCATCACCTCAAGGTGTTTTCTTTAGTCCCACCTGAATTTTCATCAAAGCAGAAAAACACGAACCGCCAGGGTCACCGTCACACCGTCACCCCTAACCCCCCAGCCGTGCCAAACTGTGTGAGTTGATGAAGTCAGGAGTTGCCCCGGAGATGCAGGGCCAATACGCTCAAGGTTTGCGTTGCAACGGCCAGGAGGTGCTTCTTAGGTGTTTCTTTAAACACATTATGTTCTTCAAGCGAAGATTTTTTCAGAGTTTTTCGAGATTTCCAGGTTTGGATCCGTTTGGATCGTCAGGTAGCAGCTTCCGCCATCAATGACAACTATTGCGACTGCGAAGATGGCTCCGACGAACCAGGCAACGATTGCGAACCGGGCTTTTTAGAAGGGCATGTACTTTCTTTTCAGCTGTGAAGAAAGAAGCCGGCATAGACAAAACTGCTTCAAAGGAAGAATCTGGCAGAGAGCTTTCTAAATCAAAGCTACTTCCGTGTGGTGTTTGGCGCTTTCCAACGATCTTTTTCGACGCGATGTATTTGAACGACATGTTCTGCCGTCGTGCTTTGCCATGCTGGAGATGTGGAGGCACCGGAGCATGTTCCGGCCAAGAGGTGGGGATCGGTTGAAGTCCACAGATGTCACAGATGTGACGTGTTCGAAGACGTTCGAAGACGTTCGAAGTGTCTCCACAGTGTCTCCAATGTGACGCTGACGCTGCCAGGGCACATTGTTCCACTGTGCCAATGTGGGAAGCACGCCTCGATTGGTGCCCAGCTCAGATGAAGTGGAAACAGCGGCATGGTGCCCGGCCCAGAGCTGTAGTACGACTCTGTGTATTATATATATATATAAATGCACAACCAGTGCAGAACTATGTAGACTCTGCGTTGACTTTGTGTGTAGACGTGTATACTGTGTGAAGACTAAGTTCTGTGACTATGTGTGCACATTGCTACACTGCATCTGCATTTGTGATTGTGCAACTACCAGACTAGGCACAGCATTGCGCAGCATTGCACAGCCATTATCAGCTCAGGCTGAGAATTTCGAGCAAATATCTGCAGTCCAGTTTTTCTTCTCAAGTTTCGCATCATTTCCCATCGCTACCTCTCACTTCTTCAACTTCCGAGGTCTATTCCTCCCGAGTTGGTGATGGAATTTGCGACTGCTGCGACGGTTCAGATGAGGACGTTGCAGAGGATCACGATGGATGAAAGCACCCAATGGCCTTTGTGCCGTGTGTTTGCCAATGATGCGAATCATATCTTGGAGTTTCCAGGGCTTTCAGTATGTCGCAGCGAATTGGGACATCTTGGCACATCAGTTCACATTTCACTCGACCCCACCAGGACCTGGATCAGGTTACAGCCGCAGCTGCAAAGTGCAGCAACACCTGCAAGGAAGAAGGCAAAACAGGGGGAAACATGGCGAAAGCTTGGTATGTTTCGGCTTGTTTTGATGGCCGCAGTTTCAGCTAGTGGAAGGCGAAAGATCCCGAGCTGAAAGAGAAGCAAAGTTGAAGGATCTGCGTATGGAACTCAATTGTCAGGAGTATTTTTCATAGAGTCAAAGGGGACCGAGGAGAACACTTTCGCGCATGCATCGAGGTGCTGGTCTTCAGGTGAAGACCGAGACAATTTCCCAGGCAACACCGGCAACGTCGAAAACGTCGAAAGCGTCGAAAGCGTCGCGACAACAAAAGACATTTTTGACGCTTCCGAAATTTCCACTGCACCTGAAATCGACCATGTCATGACCATGTCGAGCAGACCATGTTGAGCAGCTGGAGCTTGGGTCTCTTTTCATTGGCTCCCTTTGGCAGAACTTCTTTGGAACATGGACAACCTTGCCACCACAGAATGGCAGATTGATCATGGTTGAATGGCAATTTGGATCACAGATGTCTGTTTGAGTCGAAGGCAAAGCAACAGAAGCAGGAGAAGGAAGCTGAGATCCAGAGGAGACCAGGGCCGGATTCTAACCTCTGCAGTACACTTTGGAATTCATGACAACATTTTCAGAGTGAATCAGTTTCCTAACACCAAAAGCGAACGACTCAAGAGTTCTCCCATCTTGCGAGGCTTCAAACCCAGAACCACCAACCCTTTCACTGACATTTACTTGATTCTCCGTCCCTTTGATTATCCCCTTCACCCTCAAATTCGCCGCTCAGCTTCACCGAGATCAACGAGCTCAACAACGTCGTTGTTTCGTCTGTTTCGTTTTCGGCTCGTTTCCAGCGACAGGATCGACCAAGAGCTGCCGGCCTTGGAGACGAAGCTCACGGAGCTCAGGCAGAAGAAGGCCTGAAATCAGCACATTCTGAGCGATGAAATAACGGGATCTAGTCTAACAATCTTTCAATGACCAATCATCACCCATGGATATTCACGGGGATATCAATATTTTTCATGCCCAGCAACGTTCATGCCAACAGATTCAGTGTGGTTGAAACGGAGACCGGATGCATGGATAAACCGGTGGGATGAACGTCCAGGATGAATATCCATTGAGAATCGTAACAAACACTCAGGATTTGCGATCAGGTTTGAGTATTTGAACGAGTTGTGGATGAAAGATGTTTCTTTTTGTGGATGGAAGGTGTGATCTCAGTCTCGCAGGAGGAAGCAGATGCAGAGAAATTGCAAGCAGAATGCAAAACCGAGCTCCCCAGGTGCCAAAGTCGGACCAAGTGTGATCTGTGACGACCTGGAACGACCTGGGACAACCTGGGACGTGGCTCATCACTGCCCAGGCTCAGACAAAGAGTGAAGGAGCTCGAGGACTGGAAGATTGGCGCTGTATTAATTACTATTAATTCATATCCATACTTTCAATGTTCAATCTGTCTGACATTTGGAGTTGCCTTTTTTGAATGTGCAGCTCATTTCTTTTGACGGTATTATCTCAGGAGAAGGTGGCTTCTTTAGAGAAGGATTTAGCAGTCGCAGGACAGGACTTGCATAGACATCATGGAACCGTCGGTTTCCCTCGCCCTCGCCTTGCTCAAGGAGATGGGACCACCACCACTACCACCAAGAAAGTGGTGTCCGAATACGCCAAGCCAATCCGACACGGTTTGGACTGTGAAATGGGCCATGCCAATCCGAATTTACAGCAAACAACTCAGTTTCAACTCTACAAAACCTTCAGAAAAACCTTTGTGAATTTCCGTGGCAGGTGGATGGAAGGGGCTGATGCCGCCATGGAGGCAGGGACCCGTGGCACCTGGCCGTCGGCCATCCATGGCTTCACCGTTGCAGCTTGGCGCCACTTGAATCGTTTCTTTTTTGGTTTGCCGCCAGGAAGACATGGCAGATGAGGAGAGTTGGGCAACGTGTTTCTAACGTGAAATCTCCAACGTACAACAAAACATGTCAAAAATGTTCGTTGCTTCCCAGGTGCTTAGACTTGAAGATTAATTTGCTTCTATGATATCTTTACATCTATTTACATCTGGATGTGTGTGTAGCCATTGCCAGACCACATCAGACCACACATTTCATGTCGCATCTTGTGGTCCAGGACGACGGCCCAGCTGTGGAAAGCCCTGCTCCAGCACCTCCTGAACCGGAGAAACCCAGCTGGGGCCCAGTGGAGATGGTGGGGAAACCGGGGAACCACCCCGACATGGCAACAGAGTTTTAAGAAATGTCTTGTTTTGGGAAGTTTCTGTAGAACTGTTTGACAACGGGCTGTGGCTTTCTTCCCGGGTCCCGTCGGATGGTTGCGATGGTTGAGATAGTTGGCATGTTGAGATTCTGTCCCACGACATTTCACCATATCCAGATATATCTACCATCTCTTCCTGCCCAAGGTGAAGAAGATCCACTGGAGAAGGAACTGAAAGAGATGGAAAGCCAGGTGAAGAGCCACAAGGCGCAGCTGGTAGATTTCATGGTGGATTTCATGGTGGATTTGATGATCCCCAAGGTGTGCTTGTTGAAGCTGGCTGGAAACCGACTTGGTCTGACTGATGGATGTTCCCAGATGGGTTGATCTGCCACTGGCTGGCTTCAGCATGATGCAAGTCAACTGAGTCAACTCTCAAAGTCAACTGTCGTTAGGACTCCAAGTCTCGATTGAAGAAGGAACTGGACGAACTGCCAGAGGCGGCGCGTGCTTTTTTTGCCGTGCTGGGGAGATGCTAGAGAGATTGATGCGAATGTGATATTCAAGTGACACATGATGAGATTACACCTATAAGATGTTGATCATGATCATGATGATGATGATGATGATGATGATGATGATGATGATGATGATGATGATGATCATGATCATGATCATGATGATGATCACGATCATGATCATGATGATGATGATGATGATGATGATGATGATGATGATGATGATCATGATGATGATGATGATGATGATGATGATGATGATGATCATGATGATGATGATGATGATGATGATGATGATGATGATGATGATGATGATCATGATGATGATGATGATGATGATGATGATGATGATGATGATGATGATGATGATGATGATGACGATGATGATGATGACGATGACGATGACGATGATGATGATGATGATGATGATGATGATGATGATGATGATGATGATGATGGTGACGATGACGATGACGATGACGATGATGATGATGATGATGATGATGATGATGATGATGATGATGATATTGAAGAAAAACATTGGGTCATTTCTTGACTGGTTGGTCTCCGGCCAACAAATTATTTCAAATTGTTTTCTATGGTTTCAGAGGGCGGCAAGTATAAAACATTCAGCCAGGACAAACTCGGTTTCGCCAGCCTTAGAGACAAATGCCTCGAGTACAAGACTTCCGAGTGCCCACTTGTGGGAACTGCTTCGGACGGACACTGTACGAAGTTGAATGCTTTGGAACGCTGTACGAAGTGCTTGCTCCCTGCTTGGAGTTGAATCACCTCCGACTGCGTGTCGTTCTCCGCTGCTTGTGTTTGCCCTGATGTTTTGCATATTGTTACATTTGACAGCCACTAGTGGGGTGAACTTTGCAACTACTTTAGTGGAGGCTGCATACATGGCTACGTTGGTTGCTGTGTTTAGTCTATTCGGACCTCTCTGCATCATCGTCCAATACTCACGATCCAGTTGCATTTGAAGTCGTCTTTGATATGCAGCGGCCCATATGAGCCACCTGTCATCACCAGAAACTGTGGAGGTACACCTACAAGCTTTGCTTCTTCAAAGATGCCAAACAATCCCACACAAGACTGGGCAATTGGGATAGTCTCTTTGCCAAACTGGCGCCGAGGATGCGTGTCAGTTGCAGCGCAGATTAATTTGCGTTCAAACTTGCATCCAAGGTTTTACAAGCCCAACAGAAGCTATCTTCAAGAATGGCGAGATGTGTGGGGCCCTCAACTTGTGAAGGGACAGAGTGGCTCCACTGTTTGTCGGCAGATCAGCAATTGCGGGAGCCACGTGCCATTGCTGCTATTTCGTGATCGCGTCCCCTCGGTATTTGATTTTCACTACCACCGTCCCCATTGCTGATCATACCCCAGTTATATCACATAGTATTTGGATGTGTTTGGCACTATTTAGTCCCATATATTAGCCCATTTGTGTTTTGCCCATACCATACTGATATTCACATCCCATGCAAGATGATATGATTCAAGAACTGTAGGTCGACATGACAGCTTATATCCAACGCAAGGCTTAAACTCCTCTTTGTGCCCTCATTTGGATGATGTTAGCGAATCCCAATTGGTGAACATCTCTGCAACCGTGTTTTTCAGAGCTTTCCAGCCCAATTCTCGCCATATTTGCAGCAGCTGCTGTTGTTTTTGTTTCTGCAGGTTTCGGTGGTCCGGCGCGGAGTTTGAAGGTCACCTTCCAATGCGGTGCCACGGAGGAGGTCCTGTCGCTGGACGAGCCCTCCAGGTGTTCCTACGCCGTGCCGCGGCGAAATCGCGATGTCGGCTGAGAAGCCTCTTTCGGGTGAAGAAACGAAACGGTTGCGAAATCATTACATTTGTGAATGATTTGGATTCCGCCTTGATAAAGCTGAAGAAATACATCTGTATGATTAAGATACTAAGATTAAGATACTACATATCGAAATATCTTCATGTTTCATATTTCGATCTTACCTTTCTCGAATCCTTTCCTTCAGCCCAGGCCGTGGTGCGGCATGCCGGCGCTTGCATCGAGACCATGCAGCAAGATTTGGAATCGCCAGGCACCCGACATCCCAAGGAGAGACGGGGTGGAAAAGACATGTTGATCAACATGTTTGTCACGATGCCTTTGGAAGATTTGTTCAACTATCAAGTTGAGCCGAAAGCGGGGCGTATTGGCGTCCTTGATTCGCGACTCATTTTCACATCTCGGTCTGTGGTCATCATTCGCACAGTTTCAAGCAAAGTCACACACTGACGCAGAGTCACATGATGTCATTGATCTTTTGCTTGACTTCTTGGGCCTTTGTCAGGAGGAATTGTGAGACCAGGACTTTGTGGGCTGTCGCGCTGTCGCCCCGTTGCCCTGCTGTCTCGGGTCCTTCAGAAACTGCGCAAGGTGAGAGCTTTGTGCCGAAGTATTCGCCCAAAAAGGATTTTGCTTGCAACCAGAATGAGTTCCAACATGATGCAAGATCACAAATTGGCAAAATCTACTTCTTGAAATACATGTTCTGCCTAAATTGCTTCTTGTTCCGTCTAAGCTGCATGACACTGTTTGATCTTTTTTTGCCAAAGTTCGACCTACTTCTGAACACAAGCACCTTGGTTCAAGTCTGATGTGTTTTCAGTAAGTCAGACATAAGGGACTTGGTGTCTCCTAAGCGGGTAAGATGTCTATAGGGAGAGATGCCATGCAATCGTCTTGTATTGCATTGCGATTTTCTTGAAATCCTTCACAACCACGGCATGCTGGACAGGGATAGCACGCAAATAACAGTACGAGAATACAGTATCAATTCGAACAGACGAAGAACCCCTGCGGCTGTGCTTGCGCCGGGCCTGCTTAGTTACTCCCAGTTATTGGCGGCTTTCTGGCCCTTTAGCTCGATGGCACTGTGGAGATCTTTATGCTTAGTGGTTGGTTCCCCAAGGTCATGGGAGCAGCTGTTGACAAATCTAAATCAGACGCTCTTTTGTCGGCTGTGCCAAGGTGTCCATTGTGCAAGTTCAAAGCGATGTCTATCTCCACAATCCAAGAGGTTCAAACAACAAGTGCTTTGCCCCAGCTTTTGAGACTCATTTCCTGCAGAAACAACTCGCTTCAACCATTTTCAGGCAGTCCTAGCCACCCTTTGAACAAGAAAAGAGGGAACATGGCCATCCCCAGTTTCAAGACTTTTTTGTCGTGCAATGTCGTGCACTCTCAGGCTCAGTGAGCAGCAGAACAACGCCCAAAATCAGACCCCCGACGGTATCAGACCTGTGGCAACCGGTGAAGGTCCTGTGGCATCCTGTTGCATTTCAATGACAAGATGTCAAGGTGATGTTCATGACGTTCACGGGACCTTCACTGGACGTTTACCACTCTGAAGTCTTAGGCCGAGCACAGTTGGCTGCTAGCGTTTACATCTTCACTAATGGTGGACAATGTAAATCATTCACTTGCTGCAACTGTTGTGTCAAGTAGCTGTGATGTTCTCGGAACATCACTGGGCATATCACCACTTGCTTGGGATACAGGTCTACGTCAAACTTTGCACACATTGTTTAAACGTGAATTCTTTGACATTGCAAACGCAAGTAGCTATGACTATTGCAGCCAGACACCGAAACTGAGAATTCGGCAGTGTCATCCTGCAGTGCTTGGGATCCCAGGAATCGGCTGTTCGACTCGCAGAACAACGCAGCAGGTGGCTACCAGATTGGCGATGCTTGCCCGGAGCCAAGGAAGAACTGCATTGAGACAGGTGTATCCTCAGGGTGCTTAAAGACTTTGACGTGGCTGCTGAATCCGCAAGCGTCTGCAACCTGTCCATTCTCCACCGTTCAACTCCGCAAATGTGCGCTCATCTTCCGATCCTCCGCAAGTTATAGGTCAACCTGTCTGCCAGAACGAAGACCGCGACTACGACGAAACCAAAGAGGGAGCCATGAAGGCAGAGCTGTTAGCTTCAGCTGGCCGCGGCCCTGTCCTGCGGCCCATTTCATCCATGGGGTCATGAATAGAGATCATGAATGGATGGAGAGATGGCGGGAAGACTTCTATCATTGGAAATCATGGGAAGTCATGAAATTCATGGCATGTTTTGGATGCTTTGGATGGAAGTTGGATGTGACAGGGGACCTTGACCTACTACCATGGCTCCGAGCTCTACATCGAGTGGGTCAGGGACTTGTCGCATAGTTGTAGGGTGTCGCAATGTGTTAGCGTGTCAGGGACGACTTGGAATTTGCCTGCAGATGGTTGAAATACAAGTACATGTCCAAGTACGTCTTTATATTCCGTATCACTTGATATCCTTCAATGTCACAAGTTGTAGATGTAAGATTTGTTCTTTATGGATATGTGACATGTTTGCTTCAGACTCAACATTTGCTTGGTCCTGGTAGATTTTGTCGTCTTTGTTCATTTTGGCATAACTGTCAAGCGCTGCGCATCAAGGTTGTCCAGCATGGTTGTGGTGTGGACCAGCCAAACATCATTTGCCAAATGGCAGGGGCCCCAAGGTGAACCGCATTCTGTCGACTCGGAGCATTCTGTCCGGTCGCTTGTCACGGAAGTCACCCAGTGATACCGAACCACAATTCTCGCCACTGGTTCTTGTCATATCACATCTCACGAAACGTACAAACGTTTGCTATATTGGAATGGATTACCTCCAACGATTGTCCAAGCTAGGTGTCAGTACTGCACTGTTGACGTTACAAACGCTACCACGCTTCTGGACCGAGATTCTCCAGTACATGTGTGAGAACGACAACCCCGGATTGCGCGATGGCACCAAGCGCGGCAACGAAAACACCGCAGGTGGAGAAGAGGAGAATCCGATGATTTGGAGATGACTTTTTGGGGGCCCAAAAGCATTAAAACCAGAAGAAATCTCGAGAAGAAGCGAGGAACATGCCCCCCAAAGAGCAGTGGAAATACTTGGTGATGTGTCAAAATGGAACCTTTGTGGTCATTCCGGTAGGAAATCATTCCTGTTTCGGATTTCGGATATACAATTTTTGAGTCCAGATTCATTTGAGTCCAAAACTCAAGGGCCCAGCTGGTAGGAGCCCCCTACGGAGTTGGATGCTGCCGAGCCTGCGCTGGGGCAGCACGAACCCTTACAGTTCTACTTGGACTGTAAAACGTCCGGATGCCCGGGCTGAGAATTCCATATACATAGTTTTAACATGTTTTAACATTGTTTCATTGGAACAATGGGAATTCCATGATTTTGCTATGGATATCTATGGATCAATGACGATCAATGACGATCAATGACGATCAATGACGATCAATGATGATCAATGATGATCAATGATGATCACTGATGATCAATGACGATCAATGACGATCAATGATGATCAATGATGATCAATGATGATCACTGA
>BGPT01000505.1:289903-301615 GCA_003297045.1 Symbiodinium sp. clade C Y103 | reverse complement strand
TGATCAATGATGATCAATGATGATCAATGATGATCAATGATGATCAATGATGATCAATGATGATCAATGATGATCAATGATGATCAATGATGATGAATGATGATGAATGATGATGAATGATGAGGAATGATGAGGAATGATGAGGAATGATGATGAATGATGATGCATGATGATGAATGATGATGAATGATGATGAATGATGATGAATGATGATGAATGATGAGGAATGATGATGAATGATGATGAATGATGATGAATGATGAATGATGATGAATGATGAATGATGAAGCCCAGAACCGCGAAGACGAGTTTGCAATCACTGCAAATGGAATTGGAGAGTACAGTTAAGTGATTTTCCTAAACCTTGAAGATTCGTTCACACACCATCGTGAACCGTTACTGCAAATCACAACGTGCCCGTTTGAAGGTTACTCGGGAAACAGGCGTCAAAAAGGCCTTCTGTTTATTGCCATCATCCAAACCTAAGCAGTATGTTTTGGGTGCAGCGACTGACTTGTGAGCACCGTCGATCTGCTTCGTGCGGGTCTAGATCTGGTCACCGGCCGCTCTGATGGATAGCGGAAAGTCCACTCGGGGCAATTTGGATTCGACATGCTTGATGAATCACCCATTGGATGTTTTTCAGTCAGAGATCAATGATTTGACATATTGTCATTTATCTGTTGATTTGTCCCTTTGTTGAATAAGACGGACACCGATTAATCCAGGCATCTCTTTCTTTGGACGCAGGGGCGTAGCTGGTACACCCTTCCTTCTTCTCTTCCGCGGGTACCTCTCTAGATGCTGAGATTACCTTCTCCCCATGTTTTCGTCCGCCCCCTTCCTTCCTGCGGCACGTCCGTGGATGCTAGGCATAGCTGGGACAGCCTCTCCATTCTCCTGTTCTACATTTTCTGCATTCTCTGCATTCTCTACATGTTCTACATACTCTACAGTCTCTTCATTTTCTACAGTCTCTGCAGTCTCCAGAGTCTCTCAAGTCTTTGCACTCTCTACTCGCTACTCTGTACTCCCACCCCTACTCTACTCTACTCTTTCTTCTCCACTCTGGCCACTTGGATTTTGATCTATTTCATTTGATTTCGACTCCAGGGGCATGCCAGCTGGCCTCGAAAACTTTTGTTCCGAACTTCTCTATTTCAATGGGTTGTGTTACTTTTCAGCTTCCGTAGCTGGAGTTTCTTTGCGAAATTTCTTTTAATGATGACGGAATTGATTTGGGTACTGTCCGGTCATGTGTCCAAGCAATGTTTTGTATTTCCCGATATGGTCTTTTAGGGATGCGTTGCAAGAAACATGTATTGTTGTTGTATTTAATTCATGGGTTTTATTAGGTGCAGTTGGCTTTCGCCTGGGTACCTGGCAAGGCTGAAGTTCTGCGTCTGAAACATCGCCGAGAAATTCGTCGTGCAGAAACTTCTGCCGAATATGCGCTCCATGCGCACAGACGTGCCGTGGCATGCGACTTTAAAAGCAGCAGGCAAAGAATCAGCAAAAGGTCGCAAAAGTTACGTCTCTTTTGCTTGACGCTGCCAATGGTACTTTTCCCCAAACAGTGTGTCCATACTGAGAGTTTCTTACGGTAAAAGTAAAGGCCTGGTGTTGTCAAGGTGGGTGGCCATTTTCCTGTAAAATTCTGCATAAAAGTGTCTCATCGTTTCGCTTCGACTGCGCAGGCTCGCACAAAGTTGGGGCGCTGCGGATCGTGGCCCGCTTTGGGCCTGCCATTTTTCCTGTAAATTCTCGTGTAAGAGTTCCGGTCTGAGATGTCCATGTGCGTTTCGACTGCGCAAGCTCGCAAGGATTTAGGTCTAGACCTTGGTCATCTCGAAAGGTCGCGTTTTACCAGCGTGCCGTGCTCGTTTTTTGAGCCCTGTCCATTTCGTATGGCAGGCGTGGAACATTCGGGACATTTGGAGGTCTGAAACATCGTTTTGTGTAGACATCGGACGCTTTTCAATCCGTGTGGCAGGCGTGGGGCATTTTGCACGTTGCTAGACCGTGGGCAGTATTTGGTGAACTTTGGACGTGGTTTTTAAATGGTCGAAAGTCGCGTTTTGTGAAACTGTCGTCGTCGGTTTTGATTTTGGACAAGATGATGATTTCGCGTGGCAGGCGTACTACTTCGATGACCTTGGGTGCATTTTTCGTGGCAGGCGTAGGACTTCGTGGACCTCGACAAAAAAGTGGCTGAGACCTAGGTAAAACGTCGGTTTTGATATTTTCAATGTTCATGTTTCGTGGCGCGCGCTCAACGTTCTGTGAAAATCTAACATGTGCTCGCGCGACCCTCTCGTCACTTTGTACGCATCGGATCGCTCTGGCTGTGGCGCGGCGCGAATTTTGCAACTTCAGATGCAACCCTTTCACGCGAAATGGAGGCCGAACTTCAAAAACTCGTGTGAAACTGCGATTTTGCAACTTCAGATGCAACCTTTTCGCACGAAATAGAGGTTGAACGTCAAAAATTGGTGTGAAATTGCAATTTTGCAACATGAGTTGCAACCTTTCCGCACGACATGAAGGTCGAACGTCCAAAATTACGATTTGGAAATGTCTCTGTGTAAAAGCCTCTGTGTGTAAGAAGCTTCTGTGTGTAAAAGCTCCTTTGTGAAAGACTTCTCTGTGTAAAAGCTTCTATGTGTAGAGACTTCCGCGTGTGCAAGCAAAAGCTTCTGTGCAGAGATCTTGCGACAGAGAAGTCTTATATAGAGGTCTTGTCCAGAGAGCTCTTTTAGAGATCTTGTACAGTGATCTTGCCAAGTGACCCTTTGTAGAGGTCTTGTACACGGACTTTGCGTAGAGATCTGTTGGGGTCTTGCCAAGGGAGCTCTAACAGAGAGTTTGCACTCTTATAGACAGGTGCTGCAGAGATCTCATAAAGAGATCTTGCCGAGAAATCTCTTAGAGAGATCTTGTGAAGAGATCTTGCCAGGACACCTCTTGTGAAGATGTTGCGCAGAGACATTGCATTGGGATCTGTTGCAGACACCTTGCCAAGAGGTCTCTTACAGAGATCTTGCCAAGAGACCTCTTAGAGAGAGCTTGTACAAAGATCTTGCCCAGAGAGCTCTTATAGAGATCTTCCACAGAGATCTTTGACAGAGATCTTGCCAACAAGTCCCTTGCATACATCTTGCCAAGAGAGCTATTATAGAGAGCTTCTACAGAGATCTTACAAAGAGGTCGTGTCAAGAGACTTCCTATAGTCTTGCCAAGATACCTGTTTTGGAGATCTTTATTGCAGAGATCTTGCCGAGAGGTCTCTTGCATAGATTTTCCCAAGAAAATTTCTACAGAGATCTCATACAGAGATCTTGCCAAGAGACCTCTTACAGAGATCTTGTAGAGAGATCTTGCTAGGACACTTCTTTTGGAGATCTTGTACGGAGACGCATAGAGATCTATCTTTGTTGCAAAGATCTTGCCAAGAGGTCTCTTCCAGAGATCTTTCCAAGAGAGCTGTTTAGAGACCTCCTACAGCAATTTCATAAAGAGATCTTGCCAAAAGACCGCTAAAAGACACCTTGTACAGAAATTTTGCCAGGATACCATCACCATCCTCCACCTCAGCTTCGCATAATCATTATCATCCTCATCAACATCATCTTCCTCATTATCATAATCCTCTACCTCATCATCCTCAACATAATCCTCCGTCACCTCATTATCGTCAACATCATTAGCCTAAACAATCTTATCTTCATCGTCTTCATCATCGTCATCCTTATCATTATTATCATCATTATCATCAAGATTGGTTTAGATTGTTATACCTTATCAGATATTATCCTTATACCCCCCACATTGTATGGGATTCCTTGCCGGGATAATTTTAAAAATTATTTGGGAATTATATACCTATATTTTGTTTTTTTGAATAAAAAACAAATGCTTTTGGAAAAAAATAGACGACAATGTAGCCCGAAAGGAAAGTAGGAGGGAAAAAAAAGAAAAGAATTGAAAGGAGAAGATAGTAAGAAACCTTAAGATAATTGATATTGATGAATGATGATGAATGAATAACGATGAATGATATAATATTTAATAATGGTAAATAACGATGAATGGTTATTATATAATTAATGGGGAGTTCTTCTATGAAAATTCCTCTGTGATTCGTATGAAATGCATTTGATTTGTGGATGATTTGTATGAAATATATGGAATATAGATAAATTTTAGAGCTATATTTTAAGAAATAAAATTATGGCAATAATTTTCGGAAATAAAATGATATTATAAATATAGTTCCATAATATAAAATTAATATTTAATTTTATTCGTATAAAATTGATATTGTAATTTACGCTATATTTAGAGTTGATTTACCTGATAAATGAAGGAAATAATGACGTAACGGTTAATATAAAAATATGTTATGAAATAAAATTAAATTAATTTAGAAATCGCAGCTATGAATTTACATACTAATACGTCAATATTTTTTTTAACCTTACATTAAATTGAGAGATTCGGGCAATAACTGGAAATCTTTACACGTAGAAATAATTATTGAAGGGAGCTTTTATAGGGAAATATTTCAAATAATATTATTCTATATTGGTAATAAATTAAATATATATATTGTAACAATTAACCCGTGTTTTTTTTTTCCGCAATGTACATAATGAAAGCGTATAATTTCTACCCCATCCCGCGCTGATGCATCTGGCAGAAGAAATCAAAGAGTAACTGAATGCGTTGCAACGGTAAATATTGATTACGTGAAAATGGTTAAAATACGAAAAATTGTAGCCGCGGAAATACAAAGTAATAAAAAAAAAATTGATTGATGTGCGGACTTAAATGGGAAAGAGAAGTTCTCGGTCTCAAATTACGAGAAGGGAATCTGATCTCGGGCAGACGGGCTATCGCCGCATGTAGCTCTGGGGTGGCCGCGAAGGCCTATCTTTTGGCATATCCGCATTATTCTTGGAATTGTTATTGATCAACAGAATTATTATAATCGGAACATACATTGTCCAACGTCGCATTAAATCCACCCGACAGTAGAGCATCAAAAGCCGCATACGTGCTGGAATTTTTTGGCGCGCCCGCGAAGCTGGTGCCGAACACGGGAAATATCTCTATGGTCTTTTTTGTGACCCCAGGACACGATAAGTCCATCGAGCAAATAGTCCTCGACGGAATAACCATTGTCTTTAATCTCGATCACATTTTGCAATCACCACCAATCCATTTGCTGGGATTGCGGCAATCTTTTTGCGTCTTGTTTTTGAAATGAAAACATTTTCAATGATCCAATGACAGGGAATGCTTGCCTGGCTAGAGCACGCCCGATCGTTTTTTGAGCTAATTTTGATCCATGCTTCGGTTTTCATTGCCCAACAACCATTGTCGCTGCCATCGGAAAATCACATAAGCCACAAAAACATTCAGAAACATGAAAAGAAAAATTTGTCAATCCAGCATGACACAATCATGCCACCACACACAAATTGAAACACAAATGCTTCGCACCACACAGCTGTGCAGTAACACGCTCTTCTGTGTACAGTCAAGCTCTATTTAAGTGAAAGCTTCAGCCAGCTGCGGTGCAAAACTGTCTGCAAGGCTGCTGTCTTGAAAGCTCCATTGTTTTTTTTGGGGGCTGCCACCACTATGGCAGTGATGACAGGAAAGGAATGACAGTCGTTTTTGATGCTTGCAACCTGTGCGACCACTCGGTCTAAAGGTGATACGTCTGAGGAATCACACATGCTTTTCCTGCTTTCACTGGAATGAATATTTTTTCTCGGAGGGGCGCCAGGAACTTCGGGGCCCGAGCACCCGGGTCCAAGGGAGAGGAGCTGTGCAATCGGCAGTGCTTGTCATCGACTGGAAAAATCTTGTCGTAATTTTCGTTATCCAACTATAAAAATTCCAGCGTTTGGTTTTACACCGGCGTGGGAACAGCTGCAAAGATCCCTTGAAATTGAAAACACTCCGGAACTCTCAGAAGGATTGGAATCCAATGTTCTCGGACTATCCATTGCCTGCTCAAAAAAAATCAGGAGATTAGCTGACAAAATACTTGTCTTTGTCGTTCAATTTTTTTGCAAATACACAATTCAAAACCTCGTTTCGTGTGGCATAGTTTCTGCATTCAGAAAGTCTTGCCACTTGTCAAATGAACAAATGTTTGAATGGAAAAACGCCCAGTCCAACATTTGCCCATGTCACACGCCATGAACCGCCATGATACTTCACCCAGGAAAGAAACAAAGAGAAATGAAAAACAGAGACCAAAAAGCCCAGGCAGTGGCCCCAACAACGCAGTTGGTTGGGGAAGTATTATTTTGCAGGCAACCTGCATGACACCATCTCAAAGCCACCAAAAGCGGCCAGCGAACCGGACAATTAGAAAGGGCATGTACCGACAATGTGGACAGATGGAAAGAACAGGCAGGAAGGAATATCAAAAAAAAAATGAGAAGGGAGAAAATCAAACCAGAGAAGATGCAGAAATCCGAAAAGCCAGTGTAACATCGCGGAACCAGTGCACATGTTGCCACCAAGAAAAAAAAAAACAAAAACACATTTGCTCGCCCACACAAAAAAAAGCCAAAATATTTTCGACAGATTTTTTTTCGGGTGGGTAATGGCTGCATGTCACAAGGAACCAGCGGAAACAGCGAAAAGTGCAATGTGAAGAACCAGTGTCGGTAAGAGTTTGTGTGCGTTCGCAGAAGAATAATAAAAACATTTCGATGAAAAAAATTGGTGTGAAAACATCCACAGACATGGCAAAGTTTACAGATTCTCAGCAATGACGCAAGTGTGCGCGACAATGTGCAAAAAATTCTGGTCCAACGCTTTTGTGCTGTGTGGCCGTTGCTCGCAAAATTTCTTTTTCAGCCAAAATTTCTTCAGGCGTGCAGACGTGACGGCTTTCCAAATTACAGATTTTTTCAAAAAGGCATTCACAAATAGGTTTTCACCAAAGCAGCGATGTGTTTGGTTGATTTGTTGACAAATGAACAATCTCGAACAAAAAAGATTCATTCATGGACACCCACTGAAATGGACCAAGATTTTGAAAACACATCTTGTGGGGAACAAAACCTCTGCAATTCTTATCTCCAAAAAAATTGCATGATTAAGAAGCGTCTATGGCTTGTGCAAGCTGGCTGAAGGAAAGGTTTTCGGTAAAGGGTAATCTAGGTAAAGAATTAAAAAAATGCGATGGATAATCTCCTTGTGTATGTGCTGGAAAAAGCCTTTTTTTTCCAAAAATACCCGTGTAAATGCGAGTGACTGCAAAAATGGCGCGAAAACCTGCAGCAGGAATTTCTCAGACGAACCTGTCAGACGGTTCTTTGTGTTCAATTACAGGCACTCTTGCGAGATCTTTGTGTCGTGACTCTTACTGACCATCTGCTTTGTTCCAACTTCTCAAGCTCCGAATGCTCTGTGGTATTTGAAGTTAAACTGACAGTAAATTTCCATTTTTGGACGCATGTGAGACTTTCGAATTTTTGTCAAAAACAATCGCCATCCCTCCTGTATGAATAAAATGTGCTTTTCCAGCCAGAACTCGTATTGTACACCAGACATTAAAAATTGAACGATAAATGTATTCTCGCGCTGGACCGGTGTCATTTATTCCGTAGCTCAACTTCCAACAACAGGCCCCCCTTCAAGAGACACAGTCTTTTGGAGAGCTGCTTGAGACTTTGCATAACAGGACCTAATTTTTTTTTAAATAGATGACAGGAGCAAATTCGGGTATTTGAATTAAATCGAAGAAACTAAACAAACTTTTGAAAAAAATTTTGCCTGGAATCTGATGCAAGTGTTCAGCTTTTTGGAGATTTTTTTTTATGTAGGTGCTAGCAAAATCCAGTGGAATTCCCAGGGTTCCTTTGTCCTGACTATTGTGCGCGCGAGAAAAGAATTGATTTTCAAGCAAAGCCGGTTCTTATATGCCAAAGTGATGAAAAAAATGCTAGGTGCTCTGGAACAATGCTGCGCAAGAAAAAGAAAATGATAATCAAAATCCGCAATGAAATGCGACTTGAAGTCAAAATACAAAGAAAGCGGTCTGCTTCAGTTTGTGTTTCTGGGTACAAAAGTTTGTGTATGTTCTGGCTTCTGTCTCAAAGAAAAAGTTTTTTTTTTGAACCATGTGTGTGCGAAAGGTGAAGAAATCTTCCCTGTTTTTTGTGAATTTTACTCACAAAAATATTTTGATTTGTTGGGGTACATGCCACAGGATATTCTCCTCTTCAAAACATTGTGTAAGGTTGTGCACCTCAAGGAACAATGCCCCACAGGGCACACATGGCAGGAACTCACCACTCCGATCTTGTTTGATCTGCAACGAGGTTTGCACGGGGCGTGCTGCAAGCAACGCGTGAAACACAGTTTGACGTCGAGGCCTACCTGCATCCACTGAGGTCCTGTTTATTTTGACTCAAGGACGCTGGGCCACACCCGCTTGCCGCTTTGCTGGCTTCGCTCCCCTGCTGCTGCTGTCAGTCCTGAGTTTGTGTCATTTTTGTCATTAGCAGGATTTCAAAATTTGTTACATAGCCACATGTTTAAAATATTTTTTACATAATAACATCGTTAACATGTTTTTAACTCCAAACATCCCTTGAAGGATACAGTGACAGGAAGCCACTCCGTTTGCCAGAACATTTGGAATTCACAAATTATGTCCACTTCTTTTCACAGTTTCGCGGAGGCTTCTGAATTCAGCCGCGGGTCGCACTTGAGTGCGGCCAAACATTGCTTCTGCAATTTCTCACAACCGATGGCAAGGTTTGTGCTTCATTTTGACGCAATCGTCAATGTCGTGAACAGATCTGTGGCTGCCGGCGGGGCTTCATGGGCGGAGTCTTGGATGGCCAAGATTGATGAGACAGAGTTGTTGACTTCGGGAATGTCACTGACCTGGCAAGCAAGTGGCACGTCGCAATATTTAACACCTGGCATGGGTAAATCCTTGGTTTTTGGGCCCTTTTCTGCTGGAACCTGGGTTCTGGAACTCACTGCGTCGCGACGTTGGATTGTGGGCGGGTGTGAGTTCTCCCCAGGACCCTTTTTTTTTGGTTTTATTTTACCCGTGATTCCCTAAATTAGGCTCTTTTGAACCTCTTTTGACAGCAATTTGGGACACCTACCAAAAAAAACCGAAAAATGCTAGAAACTTTACAAGGGCATTAGAACATAGAACGCTACAAAGGCTTGAAACGCGGAATCTTCTACAAAGTGGTAGTTTTTTCAGTGTAGTGTACCTGATTGGTCCTTTTGGACTCAGATGAAAAGGTGTCCTAAGTTAGTTTTTTTGAGCCCCTTTTGACAGAATTATTTAAGGACACTTACCACAACTGAAAAACGCTAGTAACTTTACATGAGTGTAAAAGTATAAAACGCTACAAAGGCTTGAAACGCGGAATCTTCTACAAAAAAAGGTAAATGCTGTAGATATCTTTTTCTTTCAGTATGGGTACCTGATTGGTTTTTTTGGATTCACATGTGGAGGTGTCCTAACTTAGTCTTTTGGCCCCTTTTGACAGTATTTTAGGACACCTACCAAAAGAGAAATCGCTAGTAACTTTACACGAGTACAAAGGATAGAACGCTACAAAGGCTTGAAACGCTAAATCACAGCACAGCTCGGAACAACTGCCGGCAAAAAGAATTGTCCGACTTCATGACCAAGTCGACTCCGATGTTCAGGCTTTGGGGGTCCTGGGGATTCTTGGGGAACCCACGAAATACCACGCTGTACGCCCGACCATTCTGTAAGGCCCAAAATCGAGTACCATTTTAGCCCGCAATTTTGTAACCAAATCTTCCATGTGTGAACGTTGGGTCCTGCCATTTTGTACGGAATGCACGTTGGGGAAACCGTTCACTTACAGAATGGTGTCCCAACCCCTCGGGCCCAACCTGAACGGAAATCTCAAATTAATTATTATTGAAATTGTAGGTAGAATTATAAAAAAAAAAATAATTAAAGAATTCTTAATTTGAAATATTAATTTGGATATATAAAAATCGAAAAAAAATCGGATATTAAATTTTTGTTTTTTTTTGCGAAAAAATTAGAATTTAAAAAAATAGAAAAATATAATTTTTTTTCCCGAATATTTGGATTTTGAGGGTTGAAAAATAGGCTCCTAATATATGGTGTGGAGAACTAATTTGACCAATAAAAGTAAAAGTTGTAAGGTTATTTTATCAGAATCTAAGTTTCGGTTCAAATTAAGTTATTTTTCTAATAAATTTTGAAAAATTACGATATTGAAAGGTAATTACTAAATTTTTGGTATAAATCTGGAAATTTAAAGATTCAAATTAATTGATTAAAAATTTGATGAAAAGTGAGATAAACAAAAGCTGAGACCCATCTCTCCATTTGGAGGGGCCACCTCTACATCTGGGGACCGAAAAAAACAATCAGGTACCCTACAAGGCGAAACTTGATATCTACAGCACCTACCATTTTGTAGAAGATTCCATTTTTCAAGCCTTTGTAGCGTTCTACCCATTTATACTTGTGTAAGGTTACTAGCATTTTTCTGTTTTTTTGGTGAGTGTCCGAAAATGCCGTCAAAAAAGTTTCAAAAAGACTGATCTAGGACACCCTAAATCTGAGTCCAAACAAAAAAATTAAGCACCCTACACTGAAATGAAAATGAAATCTTCAGTACCTACCATTTTGTAGCAGATTCCGCGTTTCAAGCCTTTGTAGCGTTCTATCCTTTTATATTTTTACCCTTTTCAAGTTTCGAGCCAGTTTTTTTGGTAGGTGTCCCAAAATGCTGTCGCTCAACAGTACTAATCTAGGACGCCTCTAAATCTGAGTCCAAAAGACTAACTGGGTACCCCACACTGAAAGAAAAAAAATATCTACCGCACTTACCATTTTGTAGAAGATTCCGCGTTTCAAGCCTTTGTGACGTTCAATGTTTTTATGCCCTTGTAAAAAGCTTCTAACATTTTCTGTTTTTTTTAAATAGGTGTCTTTAAATGCTGCCAAGAGGAGTTCGAAAAAAATAATTTAGGACACCTCCACATTCGAGTCCAAAAAAACAATCAAATACCTACAATGCGAAAATTGATATCCACAGTACCGACCATTTTGTAGAAGATTCCGCTTTTCAAGCCTTTGTAGCGTTCTATCCTTATATAATCGTGTAGAGTTTCTAGCGATTTTCTTTTTTGTGGTAGGTGTCTTTAAAAAATGCTGTCAAAAGGGGCTCAAAAAAACTAATCTAGGACACCTCTAAATCTGAGTCCAAAAAGACTAATCAGGTACCCGTGACACTGAGAGAAAAAAACTATTTTCAGCACCTACCATTTTGTAGAAGATTCCACTTTTCAAGCCTTTGTAGCGTTCTATCCATGTATACTCGTGTAAGGTTACTAGCATTTTTTTGTTTTTGTTTTGGTAGGTGTCCGAAAATGCCGTCAAAAAAATTTCAAAAAGACTAATCTAGGACACCCCTAAATCTAAGTCCAAAAAACCAATCAGGTACCAAAGTCCTTATTACAATAGGGTTTAGCACCCAAGCTCTGCTCACAAGACAGCCTGGCAACCACTTTAGTAATCTCTTTAGTCCCTCAATCGCCCCAGCAAATTGTTTGAATCCAGCGGGGGTGGGTCCTCGGGACCCGGAGTCCAATTTATTTTGGGAAATAAAATGAGGGGCTAAAGTGATGACTAAAGTGGGA
>BGPT01000505.1:227381-289449 GCA_003297045.1 Symbiodinium sp. clade C Y103 | reverse complement strand
AAATGGATCCAAAATCATCAAAAAAAAGAGGGCCGGGGTAGGGTCCCCTTACAATATGGTTGAACCCACCTGCACAAAATGGTTGCCAAAAACCACTCTATACGGGGCCTTGAGGCTAACATTCTATAACAAAAACTTCAACCCGGGTTAATTTGAGTTTTGTTCCAATTATATCGAAAATTCCGGTAACAATAAAAATAGTAATAACGACTATTATATTCGTCGTAATAATTATAATTATATTTATGAGAATAATCATAAATATAATTAAAATATTTTGTGATAAAATTAAAAACTCATGGATAACAAACAAAAGCTAGCTTAGCAATTATGCAGCTTTATCATCAACGCAGAGGAGCCGCTTTGCTTAGATATATCAATAAGGAAAATATCCAGATCTACGTATTAAAGTAATATATTTGAAAAATATAAATAATAAAATATAATTATATATATATAAATATTTTTAAACGAAAAAAATAAAACAAATTCAGTATCACAAACATAATTTCCAATAATTAGGCAAAATTAAATAGTCCACCTTCGGCATCGGAATATACCTTTAGAAACATCTAAAAAAAGCAACACAGCGGAAAACCAAAATTAAGGATAAAAAGTAGTAAGGAAATACTAACGATATCCCTTGGGGGAATCGAGCCAGGGACAAACTACTTGTAATTCCCCCAATACCTTTTTAAATCAAAAGGAACTTCAGCTAGCAAAAGCTAGTTGTCGTGATTAATAGTGGGGTCAGTAGTTCCAATGGTATGTAATAGTGCATTGTAGGGGTGTGGTTATAATTATAATTAAAGATAGTGGCAAATAAGTCACAAAGGCATCAGGATCTTTTCTTAAAAATTACAAGAATTCATTGTTTATGCAGCTTTGGGAATGAGCTGCTGTCACATCTCCTTGAACATTCATGCGCAAGGGGCATAAATGCACCGTGGCATTGCTTTTTCAGCAGGATTGACCTAATGTTTTTCATAATCTTCACGAAGAAGAAGAAGAAGAAGAAGAAAAAGAAGAAGAAGATGACAATGTGAGCTGAGCCCTGATAGAACCACACTAGGTGGATCACCCAGCCAAGCTGGCACCATCAGAATACGTCGGAAAACGATACCATGGCAAGCCAATGCAGGTTCATGGAGTAACAAAATCGACGTTTTTTTTTCACTGCGCATTATCTGTTTCGCACAGTAGGCTGCTTTTCAGCCTGCCTGTGCCGAGCTTCTCATCATTTTTCAATGCGTGCGGCACAAAGAAAATCGAACCTCATGACCTTGGCACCCCAAATTCAATCAGGTGGGGTTCCCTGACGATTTTTTTTTAAAAACCTCACCTATGGTCATGTCATCGACATTTTGGTCAGCCCACGACATTACCCTCTGAGTTTGACGCCGCACCTCTGACTTGTAGTTCTCCAGGGGGTGCTGCAAACAAAGAGAGGTGGCTTGTTCCAGGGAAACGGCTTGGCTTCCACACTGTATCTTGCATCAAAGGAAACACTATCATATTTGGAAAACCCCTTATCGCTATACGCCTGGTGCGTGCACGCAAGGTTTCTCATGATTTTTGCGATGGACTAGAAACATTTTTGGAATGGAAAAGATATGTTTTTGAGATATATAAGAGCTTCAAGAAATTTGCACCTGCAGGAAATCAGGGCAGAAGGCCGGCAGCTCTCCATGTGCACGCCTTGCGCACAACACACTTCAAAAAGAATTCAAGATCGGATTTCAGGTTTCCCAGTCTACAAACATCTGCAAAGTCTATGCTTCCCATGGCCTGGAAAGGTACCATGCAGCGCCGGTTAGGCAACCCACCATGCAAAGAGAACCTCGGCGCTGGGCATGGTGAGGAAGGACCAAACTTTAAGAACTTGTTGCCTTGGCGCCAAATTGTGCTGGGCATGACCTGTCCCTTGTGCTTGAGCTTCGCGTGACACATGGCAAACCCAACCCGAAGGCTAGGCTGCTGGACCCAAAAGCATCCCTGACATCACTGCACCTGTCATTGTATCCTGGTGGATTGGGAAGCAAACACAGACCGGGTTTCTTTGCGATTTGCCAACTGGAATTTTGAAGTTGCTGCAGCTGAAAGATTTAGCAGCTCGTCCCGTCCTGTGGGCAGTCGATCACCACATCTTTTGGCAAGGCCCGTGGTGGCACCTTGGCTTCGAGGCACCGCGTGAATCACAACAGCTGACTAAATTTTGAGCCGCTTTCCTCAAACGGCCGATATTGTCTTTTTGAGGTATCAATCGGGGTTCGGACCAAGGAGAGTTCAGAGTTTTGATCGTAATCTGCAAATGACTTGGGCGCCTGAAAGATGTGGAGACATCTTGCGAAACATGCAGCACTTTTTGGAACAGGAATGCTGAAACGCCCCACCCAAACATCACCCCCAGTGTGCTGGGATCATATCCAAAACCTTCGGCTCAAACCTTCCACATGAAGCATTTGCAACTCCCTGGTGAGAACTCACCCCATTCAGGCCTAAGCCCAAAAACCACATCACATGTTGTTTCTTGGGCCCCGATTTCTGGGAAGCTGTTCAAAGGCGGAATAGCCCTGCCCCTGTCTGCTTCAAGCATCCTGACTTCACAACGTTGAAAGCAGCGGCGAACAAGCGGAAAGCATTCAACCCAAGATCACAACCGCCTCCTGCGCTTGAAAGCTCTTGCTTGGCCTTAGGAAGTCTAAACCAAATCAAAGCAAACTTTTCCTCCGTGGGCCGAATGACAAGAAAGCAAATGGCGGGGAACATCGGCAGCGTTCAAGCACAGGCTATTCGGGAGGCACTCCTGCATATCATGTGACGAAAAGGCTTCGTCATCCATTTTAGGCGCGGAGATCTATTCAAGGCATGACCTTCATCATTCCAAGGCCATCAGCTAGAATCCTCACCACAGCTTTTCTACATTTCTACGAATTCAGGTTTGGCTTTTTGTCACAATGCTGAGTGTTTTGCGGAGGCGGTGGTGCAACTGCCTCTGCAGGCGGCATTACCTGGAGATGGCAAAACTGTTGGAAGTATTGGGCACTGCAACACAGCTTCTGTTGATAGATCACGGCAGCTTCTGCTCTGAACCTGGCCGTTTCCGGCAGACCTGCCTGCGACACCAATCCCAAGTTCAACTCTCCGACCTGTGGCAGGCTGCGTGTCGAGACAACTCTTGGGGGCTTTCGAGACTGGCTTGTTCGGAGCTATCATTCCAGCCTTCATCGAACAATGAACAAGTGTCTTAAAGATGTTTCGAGTGGGTACCAATGAAGGACCCACATGACATGGCCCGCTTCACAGCAATGCCGCTACTGCCCAATCTGCCCACTCTGGGTCTGCTGCGAAGCTCCAAGGCTTGGCGCCCTCAGGATTTGGATAGTACACGTTCGTCCTGCGCTTCCGACATCAAACCTTCCAAATCTTCCAGCCATAACGAGCAGACAATTCTGCCGGTCAAAATGGCGATCACAGGGACCTTGGTAAATTGCAGTCACTGAAGCAGTGTTCACCCCATGCGCCTTGGTGTCTTCTCCCCACTCTGGGGCAGCCGGTGAAGGTTCGGTCCTACAGCAGTTTTGGTATGTTGGAACTCACAAGAATAGTAACGTTTGGTCCAAGGTAAAGGGCAACATGTCGAAACGGCCTGGTGCTTCACATCAGTTTGGGTCAGGATCAGCTCTGGCAAACGGTTAAGGAATTTCTATTGCACTATTTCAAGAACAGGGCATCTGTGAAGGTCCAGTCAAGCTAAGTTTTCTGCAATCTGCAAACACACGCGCCTTTTCCCCATCTTGTTTCGCAAGTGCAAAGATGCTCCGCACAAAGTCTTTCAATGCAGGGCCCTCTTGACACAAAGAACCACAGGGACAACAAGAAACACTAGAATCACTAGAACTACGAGAACCTCACAATAGTCCAGTGTGAACTTGAAATGTTGCCTTGGCTTTCCATCAAAGCCCACCATGTAGGGATTTCCCGGTTGGAGACCCATGTCAAGGTCATGACAAGGTGGAGCCTCCAACCATCTGAATTTTTAAAATCTAAGTTGAAGCCGTTGAAGCCTCGGGGCTGCGCAAGCCCAAATACCCAACTGTGCACACGATCCGTCACTGGGAGGCTTGGTGCAGACTGAACGATGACTAAGTTCACTAAATCCCGCTCACAAACCTGAGGAATCACAGGAAGTCACAAGGGTGCGTTGCCCCTGTAAAGCTTTTATGATGTGATGATTCTGCAACTGCCTCTCCGTGTACTCTCGGATTTGCTGTCAACCGGTGCAGCTAACCTTGCCCAGCCACTTTCAAGACAAATTCTTTACACAATTCTTCCGTTTCAAAGCTTTCCTTAAATTCATTTCAACGCTTGAAAAAAGAGAAGCCAAATAGATGTTACCGGCGATGTTATCCCTCATCTTGCTCTGGTGCCCTGAATTTCGGCTCTCAAGGTGCTGGCCAGGCCTCGCTGTTCAGAAAAGGCCGTGCTTTTTTTTGAGGTTCTCCTGTGCCGCGGAAACGTGACCCCCTGAGCCCTTTTTCCAACCTTAAGCGTCCCAAAACAAATACAAACATACAATCATTGTTGAGCACCAGGGGGCTCTAGACACTAGCCAATAATCGGCCAATGCGAAGGTGGCTGAAGTAGAGTGAGGACAGGGGTCAAACAAAGCCCCGAACGAATCCCAAAGTCTGATGCAATAATGATCAAAGGGCCTCCAGGTGAAAGGCTGGAGGCAGCTCAGGCAACAGGTGTATGTCCCCACACCATCAAGTCTATCCAAGTCTGTCCTTCTTCCACTTTGGCAACTTTGCAAAGTCAGCCTCCGTGAGCCAAGGAATAGTAGCTTGAATGGGCCCCCAACCCTCGGAGTCTGTGTGATTCTTCGCTTGAACACGTGCGAAGGAAAGTTTGTGAACCCTGGCAATGCCAAGACAGAGTCTGTCTAGTCTGTCTGAATATGAGACACCCTCAAAATCCAAGAGTCCAAGGGCTTATCATCATTTTCACCATCAAACTTTACAAACTTGTGGAACACCCTAACGTGTGGACAAAGCCCCATATTGTTGCCTATATATCCCGATCCCCAAAAAATTGCTGATTTACTGGAATTATGTGGAAGTATAAGCCAATTATAAGCCAAAAACTTGCAGCCAATCGTAAGCCAATTGTAAGTTCCATCCGTTGACAACACCCCGCTGCACACCTTGGGCATCCCAAAAAGCTGCTGAAAGACACCATCGGGAAGGTAGGTCTCCCCTCACAACGAATAACGAGTGCAGCTTGGATCAGCTTGAACGACATCAAAATGGGAAGATCCACGACTTTCTCTTCAATGCTCTCAGATTGCCAAAAAATATGGTAGAGGCATGACCAACAATTCCACAAGCCGATAATATACAAAATTGATGTCGTGCTGATGCCCACCCCAAGTCTGAGCACATTTGAGTAGCAACCTTCTGTCATTCCACCATGCTGATTTGCTGATAGGGATTCCACAATAGAGGAAGATACTCCCTGATATATTGGATAGTCCAAGCCCTTATAATCATCAACCACAGGTGTCTAGAACACTTCTCACTTTACATCCGCATCAGGCATCAGATGGAAAGCAAGGCGCGTTCAGTTGAGACCACATCCAGCTTCTCCCAGGTTCGCTTGTCGGTCAATTGCCTGGAAGCCGCAAGGTGGGATTTCTGAAGTTCAGAAGTTCATGCAGGAGCTGGGTCCCTTGGGTGGAAGAGAACTGGATCTTGCTATCTTGTTGTTGTTTGGTGCGTTTTGAATTGAATTCAAAACACCCCTGCATTTTGCACTTGACCCTTCTGATGAGCCACACCTGGAAATCAAAAAGCTATCCTAGCTGCAGCACCGGGGGGTTTGGTGAGATCAGTTCCGCAGCTCCAAGCTTGACCAAGTTGCTCGAGGCTGTAGCAACCAGCTGGAATTTCCTGGCGCTTTTAAGGCCGAAGGTGGCCAGGTTGGCCCGCACGAAACATGGGCATGGCTTAGTACGGCCTGGATCCAATCATTGACACCACTGACTCTTCGAAGTGTGATATTCATCCAGCATAGTCGATGAACTACGATCTAAAACAATCTATAGTAATCTATCATCTATGGCATTGCCACAAGGGGTTACGGCGTTCATTTGTGCTTGATTTTCAGCTCCCAGTAGATTATCAACAAGCAAATTCACAAGCTTCAGATCTCAAGGAGCACTGCGACCATGTCATGTCATGAAATCATGTAAAAAGACGGTAAATCCACCCACCGTGTTGCCCTTGTTCGCCTGTGGGGCCTGTGGGGCCTCTGGCGTATCAGTCGGAGCGTCGCCTGACAGCTGGTTATATCGAGGTACTGGTGGACTCAGTGAACTCCCCTGATTTTTTGAACACCGAATGGAAAAGCACCAGACATCACGGACATCACGGACATCACGGGTGCGGACTTCAATGTATTTGATTCCATTTGATTTCTTTCATTCCAAAGCAAGTTCACAAGTTCCCAAACACCTCCGACCTTGGCTGGCCACTGGACTGGCACTGGCATGTGGGCTCTCCGTGGGAGCACTGGCCTCTGTTTTGGAGCTATCATGTCCATATTCACCAACCAGTCCCACATGAAACTATTGCAAGACTATGCAAACATTTGAAATCATTGATAGCAACCAGGAACTATGTGATGGAAACGAAAGTCGAAATGATACAAAGCCAAACTCTTTAGAATTCGAATGGCTGAATCTTTGTAGTTTCTCTTCATTTCTTTTCTATGCTGGTTGAAATGACAGCAGCGTTTGGCTCAGCTCATTGCCTGGTCCACCTTGTTGGAAGGTGATGTGGGTGAGGTTGGCGAGGGCTGCGAAGCCACAGGCGATGCCTCGAGAGAGGTACCAGAAAATCCTCCAATCTTTGGAGGCCTTATGACAGCCTTATGACAGCCTTATGACGAGTCATGACTATGACGAGTCATGACTTTCCCCAATGTGCTGAAACCTTTGAATCTTGATGGTAGGCTGACGTCACAATGCAAACTCTTGGCATGGAGCTTTTGGAATCTCTCACCTTGTCATGCCATGTTCGACACAAGTGCAACGAAAGAAGCAACGCTCTGCCTCTTTCAGGGCGCCGGCTGCTTTGCCGCGGCGCATCAACTCTAGAAACTCCTGGCTTGCAGTTGGCAAACAGCATTGTGAAATAAAGCCATCCCTACAGGCCTGGAACGATCGCAAGATGATTCAATGGAGTTTGGATAGCAACACCATCAAAACGCAGCACCAAAAAAAACACAAGCAGTCACACATTTAACACATCATTTGCCATAGCTTCAGACAATTCACAAGCACCTGGAACACTCGTCACTGCTGCTCTGGTGATGCAGCCGGTGGCTCCTCTCTTTCGATGCAGCCGGTAGGGTCCAAACCGAAGCTCAACGCTTTGGCCTTCAGCTCCTGATGAGGCACTGAGCACCACAGCTGGTATACTGCATAGTTGTATTTTATTCTCCAGAAAGATTTTTTGGGAAGCTCCAACTTCCAGGTATCGATTTGTCCATTTGAGGGGAACACACACACACAAACACACTACACACATCTTCTTGAGTGTCAAGCTTTAGGGTTGCCGGCACACAGTCTTAAAGTAAAATCAGAGAGATCATAGCTGTGTCTCAGCAGCCTCAACCCGACTCAACCCAGTGCACAACCTCACCAAATTCCAGCTGGGTACAGCCCAGGCGCCTTGAGGCTCAGTGCCGCCATGGCGTCCAGGAAGGGATCTGGTGGTGGACTTGTCCATTGGCATTTGGCGCCCTGGGACACCGAAAAAAGGGGCAAACATAGGCGAACAATCGGGATAAACGTATCGTTTTTTTGGGCTTGCTTCAAATTGATGTGTCCACAAGATTATGGCACCCTGACATTGCATTTGAAGAATTGCCAGTTGTATCTTGGGACATACAATGACACAAGGGGAGTCCAGTCTCTCCAAGCTTCTTCAACTCTGACAAAATTGGTTCAAAAAGGCCTTTAAAAGGCTAAGTAGACTTCAAGAATTGACGAAATAGCTTATCTTGAATTTCAAACATTGGTATGCTCTCAGGTTCTGCAACCTTCTGATCTTTAGAAGTTATGTTTTCTTGGGCGGCCTTAAGCTATGCCGTGCGATCATTCTTTATGAATCACTTCTGGAGATCGGGCCTTGAAGGTGAGGACATCTTCCTTAGAACGTGGCACACATCTTGTGGTTTTCCTCCACCATTGATCTCAATCGCTGCCACAGAATTTGGTGAATTACATTACAAAAATTACAAATCATTCTTTGTTTTCAAATGAAGTGGACTTTCCAAGTCAAAAACTGTTCTGAAAACTTCCGCATTGCAGCAGCTGTTGATGTCGAGTCGAGCATCATCCACCTGGAGCGTCACATCTCTGTCACTCCGAGGACCTCCCAGAGGATCCTCCTTGGTGATGGACACCACCACTTCATCGTCATCCTGGCCAACCAATGAACAACTTGAGGTGTCCAAATAGCATTAAGACACAAACTACAAACGATTTGAATGACTTGAAGAAAGATTTTGAAACAACGGAGTAAACTTGGAAAATCATCTGAGACAGCACTGTGACATCTGTTTTCTGAACGGAGCAAAGGGAAAGCTTCAGCACGTCAACCGAAGACTGTTTTCGAGACATGCTGGATGTCCGGCCTCCTCCCACGTGCCCTCGACATGCCAAGCCTGAAGAGGCAGAGATGTTGCGAGAAAATCGAACAAATCGGCAAAATTCATCGCAAACAGCAATAAGTCCAATAAGTATTGCAAGTGGGGCTTTGGGAATGTAAGTTTTGTGATGGGATCATATGGATTCACGATCTTCGTGGATCTTGGGCATCTTGGGCATTGAAATGCATTGAATCAATTTGGATTTCAATTTGGATTCAAGTAGCTTTCCAAATTCGGGTTGGGTCCCTGCCTGCGTTCCGCCCTTGGAGGGCGACAGCTCAGACCTGGTGGGAACTGTCAGTGTTGAGCCAATGAGAAAATGATCCTCCCAAGTCAAATGGAAAAAATTGTAAAAAACATCAGAATCATCAGATTTTTGAAATTTTTTGAATACCTTTTGAAAAACGATGCAGTTGAGACTTTCTCCTGGCACATCTAAGTAACCAATTGCATCTATGTGTTTAATTCCCAGCAACATTTGGTGATCCAGCAGGATAAACCAAAATGACCTTCATGCGCTCCAGGGCCACACGAAGAGATTCCTGTTTGTATCAAAATGGGGGATGCATCTAAATTGTAACGATTTCTGTTTTTCATCGAAAGCGACGATTTTACCATGGGACTTCGGGGTTGAAAATCTTGAGACCAGCCCATGCCGAATCCGCGCAGACTGCGCCTGCACTCAATGGTGCACTGGCCGCCTTCGGCCAAGACGATCTCCCAGGTGACGTGGTCACCGGGACACGAATGGTCAGATTTCCTGCAAAGCTGATGCTGACTACAGCAGTGTTTCTTCATTTCAATGTTTGTCGTGTTGGAACTTCACCCGCAACAAAGGATATACTATGAAGCTCAGTGTATTGAATCATGTTGAATCATGTTGAATCATAAGTGGAACCAAGGGTTTGACTAGGCCCGGCCTGCCCACGTAGCGGCCCAAGCGTACACTGGGCTCCTGGCGAAGGATCGCAGGATCTTAAGCACTTTTTTCACGACTGAAACTTCGAATTCAAAAAATTGATCATCCAACAATATTAAACATCTAAGACTCTCAGATCAAAAACGATGTCCTCTCCCTCCGCCATGGTGCTGCAAGTGCAGGAAATCGTGCCGTGAAGCTGTAAGTGTTCTAGGCCTAAACTTTACATCATTTCTGGTCCTTTCAAAATGCAGAAACTTAAATAGGTTGTAAAACAACATTGCAACTCAACCCAAGAGCACTCAGAAGATGCCGTGGTGCTGATCTTGTATGATCTTGTTGCAATTATTTGCAATTCATCTTTTGCTTGGCTCTTTGCTGTTGAGACAGCCAGCTGAGGTCCGCGAAACTGCTTTCCGTCGTCAAAACCCGAAAAAGGATACATGTCAATCCCATGTCAAACATGTTCGAACATGTTTACCTGTAAGCCTTTCATTAAGCCTTTCATTAAGCCTGTTTAGGCCTTTGATCTAGTAGAAATGCGATCCAGAACAACTCCGCTCTTTGGTTTACCTCAGAACCTGTACACAAAACATCCAATCTCCTTTACCGGAACCACCAGCTACGCACAACCAATGTCAGCATTGCTTCGTTCTTCCCATCCGAACTTCCCGCAAGTCATGGATCCCCGGCTGGATCGCAGGTAGGAGGTAATCTGCGATACGAAGTCACCCGCATGACTGGCAAACGGCCGAGCATGGTAGAGCCATGGCTCAACCGATGGAAAAACACAGCCATCCCCATCCCCATCCATTGGAAAACCCTACATCTCCGGCTGATTGTTGTCGCCTCAAAGCAGTTGTTCCTTGCCAAAGCTCTGTGCCGGAGCCGCAACCTGGAACGGGTTGGCAAATCATGGTGGATGGGACGCCAAGAATGATGGAAATGATGGTGATGGATTGGGTGGAATTTATGAGGATGACTTGTAGATTACTCTTGGGGATGGGAGCGTGATTCTTGTGCTTTTCCGGCCTTTCAAAATCCACTGCATTGGTAACAGGATGTAACAGGAACACCAGCCAAAAGTATCCTTCATCATTACGATGGCTAGAAACTTATTGAACCTCAAAGCCAAACCTTCACAGGTCCCCAATGGATCACTGTCAGCTCTGAGGGCAATCCCAGACTAACCCTCCACCCTTCAGTCGTCTCGCCTTCGATGTACTGCGGGAAGCCATGCCACATCCCTGGGAACATTGAAATGTAGACCTCAGCTCGAAGCAAAGCTCGAAGTAACTGTGGGCTGTGGTGATTCCATCCAGCGTGGAGCTACAAATGAAACCTGCATGGCTTCATTGTAGTTTGGTTATTTTTTGTTCTATTGTAGTCTTTTCTGCTCTGTTCTTATCGGCATTCTATAGTGTCTGTGAGCTATCTTCCACGACATTTCCGGCGTTAACATCAACTCGTCTCCCTCTATCATTGGTTGGTTGTATGGTTGGTTAAAACATGCGATATTTCACTGGTCGCCCATCCCATCGCTTCAGCCGTCTGAGTGTCACAACTCGCACCCCACGCACAGCTGCTCGCTGAGCGAAGATCATACTGTCTCCTGTAGCAGTGAGAGATCAAGATGGCATCATGAGGGGATTAACGTGATGGACCTGCTGACCATCAACCGTAGAACTCCCGTGGATGAATTCTTGGGGTTCACTTTTCTTGTGGACTAAAAGTGTTTCCGAACAGGTTTCTTAAATTGTTAGTGTGTGAGTCTGGTTGAATTTAAAAAACTGTTCTGATAGCTGCTGCAGTGAAACATTCTCTGTGGACAAGAACATTCAATCCTCTTAGCAAACAAGAACATCAAAGTCACTGAACATTTAAGACCATCAAATTCACTTTAGGGTCTGCAAAGGCCTGGTGGCCAAATTGCAAAGCAAAAAACACCGTGCACATTTCTCGGGTTGGTACCTATGCTACGGCGCGACAATCTGAAACCTCCATGCATATGACACCCATCGCATGTGGAATTCCCATGGGCTTTGGCTACGAAAGAGTCTAATGATTTTTTATGGCTGGGATCATCTCCATCATCCTCATTCTCCCATTTTTAAGGCTGGAAAACAAATCGCGTTTTTCTTCAACGCACATCAGAATGGAGCACAATTAAAAACAACACACACACACATATATATATATATATATATATACACACACACACGATTTTTGAAGGATTGAAGCTACCAATCCTCAATTTTTTCAGGACATCCCGAAGAAATTTTGGTTTCGAAGAGGGCCTGTCAAGACCTCACTACCACTGACCGCCAGGTAGATGGGTGGCAACTCATCGAGCTGCTCCTCACCGGGAAGCAGGAAGCAGTTGGAAGCAGTTGGAAGCACTTGGATGTCATTGTGATCTGACATTATGAAAACAGCGATCAGTTGGATCTAGTTGGATCTAATTTTCCATTGTGGTCATGGGAGATCAAGAAGATCCAAGTTTTGGTCGGTCGCCATCTCAAAAATGCTTGGATCAATTGCGCAAATTGGATCACCCTAATCTGCCTCAACAAACTCCCAATGATCACCAGCCTCCGTGGCGTGGAAGGGCGAGTAGAGTGGATCCTTCAACCTGGCGAGGATGGGGTAGCTAGAGGTGGTTCTGCATCCTTCTGCACTCCGAGCTTTTCTGCAACCACTAAAAACATGACTTCAAGCAGTCTTTACTACTGGGTTAATGGTTTTGTTTTGTTGGAATTTTGGGTTGCAAGACAACGTCTTGTGTTCCATCGAAGACTTTAAAAGCCACCAACGTCCATCCCAGCTTGTCCACACTTACTGTTAAGTCATCGGAGAACTCTACAGATGGCTGCGACAACCATCCCCAGTTGCGATTTCACTTGCCTCGTCGCATCGCCCTGGAAGTACTTCAAGGCCAGTTGTCGAAGCCTATGCTGTTTCAACAGGATGGAGTTGGGCATCAGCGAAGTTAGTTATAGACCTAGCCTATAAGACTCGATAGTCATTTAAGTTGTTAGAAATCAGACTTGGCTCCATCTTAAGATAATGTACACAACTCCAAATGCCACAGAGCAATGGGCATGACAACAATCTTTGCAAATCCAAATCAGGACTGCAGCATTTCTGTCGCAAAATTCAAACAACAAAACTTCACCGGAAAACCCCAAGAAACCCGAAGAAACCCGAAGAAACTCCTGATATGAAATCTGAAAACGGCTTTTTTTGGAGCTCTGAGGAGCTCTGAGGAGCATCTTGATACCATCTCCTCCGCAGAATCCAACACTGAGCCGCCCAAACGAGCTGGAGACATTCTTCGGGGGCCCGCGGAAGAGGATGTCGCCATCCATGACCTGCGTTGTCGATGGGTCGATGGATTGACATTCTTCAGAGATATTTGGAGTTGTGGAAAGTTGTGGAACCCTTTGCAACCTGACATCTGAGAATGATCTGAGAATGATGGATATGCAGTTGACGTGCACTAGTTACGATTGGTTGCATAACATTTTCTGAACTTTGAAAAGTTATTGGCAACAAATCTGAAGAAGGGGCCCATTCCATCAGAGATTTGCATTAGAATTCAACTTTGACACGTGACTACTGGATATTATTTTCTGTCCTTGGGTTTGCAAATCATGTCAACTGATGAAGCCAACACCATGGACCTTCCAGGACGTTTCTTGCAGAACACAATCATTTGCAATCACCATACCAACAAAAATAAATACATCATCAACTAAACTTACTACATCGATGACAAGGGTCTGTCCAAAAGTTGAGGTATTTCCTTCCCGGCCTTGCCGGAGCCGTCATCCACTAAGCTGAAGGCATTGCTGTAGTACCTCGGGGTGACAAACAGGGCATCAAATTTCCAAGTCGGTGAATAATGGTGAATAGTTGGATGTTGGGTATGGATCAAAATGATCAAAATGTAAGAACCGAACTCTGCAAATTATGATCATTTGAAGTTGTTGATCTGTTCCAATAATTATGTTCCCATTTTTTTTGGCGGCGCACGTGGGGGAGTCGCAGGCCAGGTTCATCCAAGGGCTGAAGGCGAAGAACCCCGAAGCTGCTGGGAGTCCCTGATCCAAGTTCGGGAAGCAACCCAACCAGCAGAGTTGCGGTCAAAATTAGAACGAAAAATTATACTACCCTAAAATGGATACGTCTGGGTCTTGGCGGTAGAATCACCTACCAAAATCTCAAGCAACACGGACAATCTATGGCAAAGTGTCAAAACAGGTGCAAAATCTTTCCTGGTCTCAACCCACCGCAAAATTCATGGTAAGTTTGGATCACATCTTGGATGACTATCCCAATTTGTCAGGGAACATCGAGAATATGAAATACAAATTCAAAACATCAACTTCAACTGGTTTCCCCTACAAAAACATCGCTTGACTTAACTCCATCGCCTGATGACGTAGCCTCAACAGCATCGACAGGGCAGAGGCAGCACCAGAAGAATCGCCTGCGGTCGATGTGATGCGACTCAATCGATGGGCCCTTCACCGTCAGGTCGAAATCTGGAAGGTCCAAACTAAAAGTCGGAAGGTGACGGGAAGACCTCTTGCGACACAAAGACCAAAGGCAAATCCACACCAATCATTTGATGTTTTAACGTCAGCCGTACTTCCAACATTTCTCAGATATCCATCCAGCATGAAAGAGGCTGCCTGCCACGAACATTGGTGGCGGCGAGGCTGCGCTGCAGTCATCTCCTGCCATGGCTTTGTTTCAAAATGGGCGATTCAACCAACAGAAAAAGGGCTATAAAACCAACCATGCTATGGGGATATATAGGATATACTATATATGGGATTATGATGTCGGTTTGCCTCAAAATGTGAGATGCCGCCCAAGTTATGGCAATTTTGCTATGCAACATAATGATAAACCATGGTTCAGAATTTTGAGACAGCCCCATTCAGAAATTATTGATGCAAACCAAAATTTGGGAAGACTCCTCCCTGAAAATTGGGGCCAGGTCCATCTGTGGAACAATGGAGAAAAAACCCATCATGCAAACATTTATCACACACATGGAGAAAATGATTGTGAAACGTGAAACCAGGTCTTTAGTTGGAGGGGTTCATGGATCCCTTCATGGATGCCATATTTCTAGAATCCCCGACCAACAAATTGGCGTAGTGTCCTGCAGGTCCATGTGTTGCCAGGTAGTCCCACGCTTTGAGCAGGGACTGGCGGCGCGGAATTAGATCAGTCCAATAAATAAATCAAGGATGATCAAGGTATTTTGCAAACTCTAGGTTTCCAACATAGATTCAACAAAAATGGCGAATCAATTCTTTCAATCCTGGTTTCCTGGTTCTTTTCTCTCACCGAAGACATCAGAATCAAATCACCATGGCGACTGAAACCGGGCACTCCGGGCACCTCGGTGATGCTCATGAAGTTTCCCAAGGGTACCAACAAATAGTCTGGAACCTAACAGCATCGAAGCCGACACCGGATGCAGGACGGTATCATGATTTCCTGTGGGCCTAATGATTTCCAGTGCTTGTTGGTGCCATCTGATGCCTCTGAAAAAAAAAAGTGGTTGGAAATTCATCCCTTGCCACCATTCGTAAGTTGCTGATGGACACAAACCGCACAAACGTTTGCAGATTGAAGACTTGTCAAGGATTTGACCCAAATCATCGACGATATCCCAAGCAAGGTTGCTCCAGCATATATTTTATATGTTTTGGCCAACCATGCCCCAGCAATACAAGTGTTTTAAGGTTTATCTTTCTAAAGAAAACATGGCAATACCCTGCTTTTCCTCAAGAAACGTGCAGGGCAAATCCAATGAATTTCCAACAGGTGCCATCCCCTAACCCACGCAGGCTGGGCTGGACGCACCATGATTACAGCTCCGGACACCTCACCACCAAAAAACCGGTCAGCAATCTGACAACCTACCAACTGCCTACCAACCATCTGGGGAATATCGAGGAGTCGGGGACTCTTAAAATGTTCAGCACGGTGGGCTTGTTTGTGCTTCCCAAAGGATTCCCAAGGAGTTGGTGAATATTTTTCACAGAAACATTCATAACATTGAAATAACACCGTTCTTGGCCGTCACGGATTTCTGGAGTGGCCTGTGACAGTTTGGCGGCGAACACATCATAAGCGGCCTGGCCAGGAGTACGACGCTATTTGGAAGGGTTTTTAGTTAGTGGAGGTAAAAAACACCTGTGGTATCACAACCCACAACCAATAGAAAAAATGTTTAACCAATGACAAAAGGGGTTATAGTGAGTAGTAGGCAGCCAAGCATTGCAAAGATTCGATCAAGATGCTGATTGCAAGCTGAAGAAAGTCACACCATAAGTGTTACTGAACAACATGAAACCAGCGTGATCACATCGTGGAGCAGCATGGCCAGTGTTCAACAGCCAGTTTCACATGGCCTAGATCTACATGGGGAGAGTCAGACCAGGGCCTAGGGTTTTCTCAGGCACGGCAGGTCCCTTGATGGAGCAACACTATGGAGACATACTCTCTAGGATCAGAACATGTTATGTCTCTTGTATAAGCTTTGCTTTGGTCAATATTCTTGCACACTTAGACTTCGATCCAAAAATAAGTGCAACTGTGCAACTTTAGGACCTGCCAATTCAAGGTATCAACCCCCAAAAAGTAGGTAGTTAGGAATCATGGGAATCATGTTCCCTGTGAAAACAGTGGAAATGATGTCTGAGACTCCGCCTCTTTGGGCCCATGGTGTTGCCAACCTCCACCATGCACCTGAGACATGGTGGGAACTTTCGGGCTTTGAGATGTGAGTACTGCAAGCAGAATAGATGCCCGTGATGCATGCTAGCCAATGAAAATCAAGGGGAACACGACAGCTGACAGAATTTCACAGAATTCCTTAGACGTCTCTAAACAATTGACATATTTACATCATTTTACATATTTACATGAGCTTTTCTGGATGGGTTCTACTGCTGTGGGATGCCTATCGCGGATTGCATACCAGCCATTTGGCCACTGCTCATCCAATCGATCCAATCGTGAAAGAAACCTCCACTGCGGCTCCCCGCGAAAAGCACCCTGGGCGTCTTGCAATCAGACCCCTAAGTCGCTGCACCATGTCATGGAACCCAAAAACCAAAATCTCGGCCTGAAATTTGCTTCATCTTGGGAATAAAATTGTGAAACTTATGTGCTACATCAAACAACAATCATAGTAAAAAAACTATCTGTGGTGAATTTTTTTCGCAGTGAGAATCTTGTGGTTTGCATTCCGATTTCTTCTTCTGACCTTCCCAAAACATGAAAACCCATTGAGGTCAAATGATCTGCAAGTCCAGTGAGGCTGTTGGCGTTTCTGAATGGACATACAAAAAATCAAGATCATTTGAATCATTTGTGCATTTCTTTGAGAAATCTTTAATCCATTTTTATCTCATGTAATGTGTGCTTCAGAAGCCATCTTGCACCTGATGCTGTCACATTGGTAGGGATTTGGAATGGTATTGTTGACAGGACAAACTATCTGCAAACAAACCACCACTTTGTGGCAAATCTAGTCGTCAAGGCAGTCTGTCCATTTCATGGTGTGTAAAGCAGAACCACATTCTTTATGATGAATGGTTGATGAGGATTTTGTCAATCCATCTGGCATTGACCACTTTGAAATCCATTTCGATAGCTCTGTATATCTCCATATAAACGGCTAACATTCAACTACTGGCTTATCCGACCAAGGTTTACCCAGTCATTTGTCCATTTGCTATATATGCAAACATATGTGGGCATATCTCAAATGGGGTACCTCAAACCCTCGTCCCTTAGGATAAGTTTCCATGCAAAACTGTCAGTTTTGGGTGTAGGCACCATTGTGAAACAGATCCTCATCCATTTCTAGATGGCTTTCCCATGTTTTTGACGAAAATGTACCATCAGAATTGAAGCCAACCTTAAGCTAAAAACATCATCTTTTCGCTGAGGGGTAGCATCAAAATTGCAGACCTGAAACCAGGTCACCGGTGGCCACCACAGCAGGTCGTTGCCCCGAGAGCTTTTGGAATCCTGGCAGCACCAACGACCAGACGATAGCACCGTAGCCATAGATTTAGCCATGAAAAAACTTCGGATAAATGGGATGAAACGACTAAAACTTTGGACTAGATATCTTGATATCCCACTTGGAAACCATGTATGAATGTTGAAAACTGGGATAAATCAGCAGTATAATCCCACGGCCATAACGAGCTCAACATGGCCATGCGGAAATTCCGAAGTGGCATGAGGAATAGGAATACCAACGGTGAGGATACTGAAAAGCACAATTAGATGGAATTTCCAAGAAGATCATGGGGTTATGGAACCACAATGGGAATGTAATGAACCAAAGACAAATCAACATAGAAATACCAAGCCATCCGATCCTTGGCGCCATGGTTTTGGTGTGGTTTGAAGCTCGAAGATGAGAGTTCGCTTACGGCGATTACGTTTCACGCTGAATGCTTCTTATTGATTCTTATTGGACCTGTGTCTGCACAATTCTGCACACTCGGCGCCAAGTGGCATCATTGCATTCAATGCCGCTGTCCTGGGCGGATGTCGCTGCCCAGGATCACTGGTGTCACATGGTGTCACAATACCCTGCCTATTGCAGTTGGCCTGCTGGCATCGCCATCATCGCCATACGTTCAGAAAAGTTTTTGTCTCCCAATGCTTGAACAATCTTGAACACATATTTGGATTGATGCCAAACAATTTTAAAGCATAGCTTGTAAAGCAACACACCGAAATCAGCAGCGATTCTGGGGCGCTGAGGGTCCCAACGCAGTTCCATGCTGCACCTTCACGTTCGATTTCAACGTGCCTATGGAGCTGTGATGGAACCTCTGGGAGCCTGCGCTCAAAATCTGTTAGTCAAACACTTGGGATACTTGGGGATTGCCATCAGATCTCGTAGGATTTATTGAAAGTTCGCCTTTCAACCCTTAACATGGATAGTGGCAGTCAGGGACCACCAGATTCGGGGCTTACAACGACTCTGATGCTTCATGTTGACTTGGAGCGGCCCCGGAAAATTAGCTGATAGTAGCCAGGCTTCAAAATCTTTCTTCCAAACAGGCGTTTGATTGTAGTACCTTCATGAGATCAAATGGTTTCCTGCATGGCAATCTTCATTTCTCTTTCATGTCCCACCTGCAGATGGGCATGTTTCAAAATCATTTGGTCCAGCAAATCATGAAACATCAGGCCAAATGGCTGCATGCACTGTGGGGGTGGAAACATCCCACACACCGAACACAAACAGATCAGGCTAGCAAAACCACAACACAATCTGCACAATCCTAGGTATTCTGTCATTTTACACATTTACGCATAGAGTGCATAGATGGTGTGTCTTCGGTACCAAAAAACATGAGAAAACAAATGTATGCAGTGATGGTTGGGAGCCCACACCTGACGCTCAAGGGAATCCGCTGGTCCTCAAGGCTGTGATGGGAAATCTGATGGTCCTGGGGAAAAGAATTCAACTCATGGGGTCCAACCACTTGGGGATTTACCATCAACAAGCAATGCAAGGAGGTAAACAGTCCAATGCTATAGAGCAGAACCCCATTTAGCCAATGACTTTCCAATTGGCGGTGAAAAACAAGGCCCCAAAGAAGGGGTTTACAAAGTTTACGGTTTATGGCATCGGCTTCACCTCATTACCTACCTGACCTACATCGCAATTCAGGCGCGAGGTGTGACCACAACGGACCAACACTGACCCACCAGCAGTCCCATCCTGGGACCCAAAAGACCAAAAGTTGCACATCACGACTTTGTCCACTGATTTTCAGACGTCTTCCAGTGGAAAAAATCAAACGTGGGTGAAATTTTGTCAGATCTCTTTTCGACAATGGCTGTCAACATTGTTGTTTAAGTTTATTCACGCCACAAAGATGCAAAGACAAACGCACATCAACATAGTGGCCCACCTTCTTGCAATCATCCTCCGAATTAACATATACAATCTTCAATGGCATCCATGAAACTATCCCAGCCTAACCGTGTCCCCAAGTTAGAAAATTGCTACATCCAACAGTAATCCCAATATGCTATTCCTGAAGTGGTTCCAGGTGTTTGGCGCTGCGCTCCGCAGTGCACTCCTTGCAACACAAGGGATCCGCAACGAGCTTCTCGTAGCAATAGCTGGTCGCATCCTTAGCAGAAAACTGACCATGGTGGTACATGGAATGGTTTGTGATCCCAATGGGAATCCTTATTATCTGGTCATTATCTAATTCCCTATGAATGGCAGGCAAGTGAGATCCATCCCCCAATATGGATATACAAATTTCCAACTTTTGGCACAATATGCAAATTGCAAAATTCTTGATCTCAGTGGTTGAGCCATTGATCGTACTTCTTTCGGGGGGCATGCGTTCATTGCTGGGAATAAAACATGTTTGCACACACAAACATCCACAAACATGTTTTTGCTTACGCCCCGAAAACCGGCCAAGAGTTTCTGCATTTTTTGCGTTCGGGTCTTTTTGGGGTGGGGGGGGTAGGGGGGTGGGGTAATAGCGTCACATGTCTGCGTTTCTTTACTTTTGCTTCTGTCGAGACACGTCTTATGTACTTCGGTGCACACACACACATTATGTTACGCTAGAGACGTCTTATGTAGTTCGGTGCACACACACACACATGATGTTACTCTATGTCAAAGATTGGCAATGGCGCTACATTCATCGGAACTGATGTCGGTGACATCACAGCAAAGACTGGCCGCAAGTTGACATGATGGAAAAGAATCGCTGGCACTGTGGCGAACCGCAAAAGACACCAAAAAACGTAACGTTTTTCAATGGTCTCCAAAAGGTTTTGATGCGATCGCACTGGAATTCGCACTCAAAGAGAACAAAGATGTTTCTGTGGACGTGGAGAACACAGCATTTTGAACACAAACATGAAGACCTTGATCTTCAAAAATGATGAACACGCACGGCCGATTTCTGGGCCGTTCGGATGTTTTTGCCAGGTGCGCCTTTCCTTGTGATGAAATGCTAAATTGCCAAACATAATTTTTGATGTGAGAAAATGCTTTCGGATCATTATAGCGCGCCAGAAACTTACAGTGTAAAAACATTAGCAAAGAGATATCTGGAAACGATTGCTTTTTATTACGTCAATGAGTTGACGGCAGCCTAGAAATGATCAAACCAAGAGTGGACAAATTTCCTGAACATGTCTGTTTGCTAAAAAATAGTGAACGTCGGTCACCAAACATGATCTCAGTGACCAAAAAGTACTGAGCATGTAGGACCTAGGTAGGTCTTCTAGAATCAGTGTCATCAAGGCAGCTTCTGCATGTCTTGGAATCATGAATTGCATATCCTTTTCTTAACAGTACTGCGGCTGGTGTTTTTTTCTCTAACCGGCCCTTCCAGGCATGCAATGCGAATGACTAAATGTAGAATAGCCCTAGACTCGACCATTTCCAAAGCAGGCTTAGAGCGAGGTTTTTTTCACACAAATCCTCGGCTTCGACAAAGCAAAATGAATATCGACCCCACCAAAGCACAAAAATTGACCAAACAAAGAGTCGGGATTCAACCAACAAAACAAGGTAATGAGATTTGTTTTATGGTTCATCATCTGAATGATCATACCAGACATCCGAAACGATCGACCAAGCAGTTAAATAAACTTTTACTAAACACAATCTTTATGGATTCCGACCAAAACCTGGATTTCACCAGAAAATGGTGGTAGAACCCAGAAAACCACAGACTGTCGGGCCACCGGCATGTAGCCCTTCATGTCCAGGTTAAAGGCCTGCAGAAAGGCAATTCGTGGTATCCAACTGCTGGCTTCATCCCACAGCGAAATATGGGGGACCTATGAGACCATGGGTTAAATGGGTTGATGGCGGGATGAACATTCATGCGACAACTATGGGAAATTCCAGGGTACCAGGAATTTGACATGCCCATAGAGCTTCATGACATCTTTGGACCATGCTGCCTTTGAACCCTCCGTTCACCTTGTCATGGCATCTTACAAAAGTCATCCAAGGTAGGACCAAACGGTGGGATCAAACATACTTTTGAGTTGTAAAATTTCATGGACCCGTTCATATCGATGAACTGTAGAGATAGATGAGATAAGGTAAGGTAAGATAAGATCAGGAAAGATCAGATTAGATTAGCTTAGATACTCAACTTTGGACATCCTTATCCTCATTCACGTCAAACTAGCTGGTGCATGTGGATGGTCATCTCCGCATGTGGGAAAATCTAGGTGGCATAACACATCACCCAAAATTATCAAGATACCAATGTTGTAATCGTTTTTGTTGGGACAACATATCCCTGCTCTATTGGGGCTAATGTTCGCAAATACCCCATTTAGGTCTTGTTCCCACGCAAGTTCTTGCTGGCTAAATCTGATTTTCAGTTGATTAATCCCACATTCCCAATCTTCTTGTCTTCATATCTTTATTTCTTGATGAACTCCCCATTTTATTGGTTTGAACTCGATTTCATTTTCATGGGTCAATTTACTATTTTCTTGGATTAATTCCACCATTCTTGTTTAGGACAACACATACCAAATTGGTTGGTAAAGGGAATGGTCGGAATGCTCGAGTTTTTTCAATTTTTCCAATGAAATTTGCTGGTTTGCACCACATTTACGATGAAAAATGGAGGTTTTTCCTGGGTAGCCTGCCATTCAATTCCCATCTCCCATTCTGCGCCTGTTGGGCCTTTGCCACCTGAAGCGACCAGACTGGTCTAAGGTCTTAATGTATCTTCAGGACGGTATTTCAGGAAGTATTACATATAATCGATATGTCAATATATATATATATATGTGTATATATATATATGTGCATATATATATTTATATATATATACATGTATATATATATATACATGTGTATATATATGTATATATATATATGTATATATATATATATGTACATATATATATATATATATACATACATATATATATATATATATACATATATGGATATAATGTAGGTATGTGTAACGTGGATGATAACATGAATCACCAGCGGCCATTACCATTCCTACCATTCCTACCATTCCAAGTTTGCCATGAAAAACTCTGGAAATGGATGTGGATGATGATGGCAGCCACAAATACCAATTGCTTCCCGGAATGAGAGGCTCCGTGTTTAGGCTCATGGTGCTGGTAGTCCATCCAAGCGGTGACAGTCCAGTAAGTAGTTGCTGATCTATGGGTCGATTGGTCCGGCAACGCATTTTCTTTTGCGGATTCTGCTTGCAAGATTCTTGAAAGGCAAGTGTAAAACCGTGGATTTGGATTATCCGTGGTGAACTTTGAAGATGGTTAGCTAATGTCTTGGCTGGGTTGAGGAGCGTCATTCTTGCCAGAACATGCGGCCAGGCTAGCAAAAAACACCTCAGCTGGATAGATCTTCCTGAAACATGGTGAACCTATCTGTTTGAACAAATGTACATGACTGCCTTATTGAGTATATCGTTAGGTATACATTTTGCTGGTTATTTCTTTCCCAAAAAAATCTGCCTGAACACCTTTTCTTCAAACTGCTGAAATGCTGCTTGACCTTGTAATTTGAGGCCCCAAACCAGGCATAGGAGTGCGGCCCAGAACGCCATGGTGGGAGTTGTTGCCTTGTAATATCTTCCTCCTTTTCTTCATGATATGCTGACATGTTGATTCATAGCTGGATTGAGATTGTTCATTTCCAGGCTGAACTGCTTCATTTGAAACACTCTGAACATCATTTCAGTCTCACAATAGACGATGGTGTACCCAAACTAGTTGTGGCATGAGATGTTCTAGAAACAGCGCAGAGATATGGTGGGACAACCGCTAATTATTCACTATTCCAACCCCGTTTCTTGGGCAAAAACAACAATTGAGGCTGATGGCAAATCTGGGTGACACCAAACCCAGGCCTTTCACTGTTTGGATCAATGAATTGCATGGGATCCCAGCCATCCACACTTTGGATCATTTTACATGACACGGATGAAAGAAGGAGGTAGGAAATGGACAATCCGCTTCGCTTTCCACAGGAGGTCCCACGAAGCAATGTTATCTAAGCACCCAACCATTAGATTCGTTTCAGGACCAGAATGAACATATGACAGTCTCAAGAGTAATTCTTGTCTGCATTGGGGCACCGTCCCCAGGTCAAGGATCTACATTCGACTTCAGATCTTCGGGGTAAAACACGTCTGTGAGTTGGTGGGTACCCATTTAGCATCCGTCAACTGTCAACAACCCACAGATTTTCGTCATTTTCTTCAGATTGCAGCTCCATCTGCAATTTTTTTTCTTGGAGAATTGCGAGGTGCGGGGTCTGGGTCTTGAGACGTGGCCGACAAATTAACTCGCGACAGAAAACGGCAGCTGGAGATGAGACTTCTGGAGAAATCTGAAGATTTTGGGTCAAAATTTTTGGAACAGCTTGAAAAGCTGCAACTCCAAAAGCTGTGCGTTGAATTTCCGGAAGTGACCAAATCTTGGTGTTTCTTTTCCTGTCCAGTTCTCTTGGTTTTCCCCAGCAGAATCCCATCTTCCCTGCAGTGTTCTCTGGCAAAACTACGTTTTTCTTACCCCTGACAGCTCTGTTGTCTGTGGGTTAGTTGTGGTTGTGGTCTCTATCTAGTTCGTCTCCTCACAACCTGTCAATGCACTTGAGATCCTCCATGCATTTCACCAGGCGGTCCGCCATCTTCTCCTCACCGGAACGCAGCGACATGCGAGGATCGTAGTACTTCTTGTTGGGCTTCTCGGGCCCCTCGGGGTTTCCAATCCTCAGTGGCTCGGCTGAGCTCGTGGCAAATGGGGGGCTGGGAGAAGGGTGACATGTGAAGTGGTTGCTTGAAACTGGACATCTTCCTTCATCCTGATAGCCACCACAACTTCACTGCCCCAGCATTTTTCAGATACCAATCTTTCTCTCCCAACAAAACAATCCATGACAACGATTTCAAGCTGTCGCAAAGGATCTGGGCTTGCAGGTAGTCCTTGTTCTTCTTCTGGTAGTCATTCATGCCATCCCAGAAGGCCCATTGCCTTGGATTCGTGATGCCCAGAAAACCCATTTTATCCCCCTCTTCGGTTTGGTTGATTTACTAACTAATCTTTGCAAATTCAAAAAAGGTCATCTTGGATATTTCACAAATAAATGGTTTCCTCTGAAAATAGGGCGCCCACCCAATACTTGATGGTTGATCATCATTTTTTTTCCCATTAGAATCGAACGTTTAAGGGTATAATCCATTCCTGGCATTGATTATATCCCAAAAGATTTACTAGGCAATCGGAATATTTCGAAAAACACATCTGGGACATTTTCCACATATCTCCAAAATCAACAAGATTTCCCCATAGCACTTACCCCCATGGCAGCCCGTGGTACGTGTCGGTGTCGATGTTCATCTTCACCACGCCTGCTTCGATGGCATAGCGGATGTCCTCCAAACTGGAGCCGCTGCCGCCGTGGAAGACGAAGGAGACGGGCTTGTCGCTGTCGCAGCCCAACTTCTCCTGCTGCTGGTGGTTGCCATGGTGGGGCGTTCTGGTGGGTAGCCATGAGAGCCAAGAAAAGAACGGTACCCGGTGCAAGCAAGTAACTGTAACTGAGATAACATGATTGCCCCCATATTCTATGGTTGACTTCCCAATTTTGTTGATGAACCCCTGCCTTTACCGCTACCCTCTGGTAATCTAGCCGTGCTGGAAAATAAACAATGAAAATAGATGATGCTCCGACGTTTTCCCATAAACATGAACATTTGCCATTGCTGGGCTCGATGAGCAAAGGGCGTCATGCAGGGATATGAAACGTAGCATCAAAACTCGAAGATCATGACTAGACTGGTGATTGAAACCAACAAGAACTGGTCCCATCCCCACTAGCTTGGGTATCGGTGAAAATTTAAGACCCGGATGGAAACCGTATTTTTGGGTCCCTTTTGCGCATTTTTTAAACATACATTTTGGGAGGTGCCCAATTTGACACCATCATGTCCCATTGTTACGGTATTGCACCACGATGACGCGTACCCACGAAAATCACCTGGCTGTTGTGCAAACACACTGCGGTCACATCCGTACCATCCATATTAACATGTTTTGGGGAAACTTGTTGTTTACGTCCTTGATGAACTTCTGGGTGTTGTGCAGGATCACTGGCTTCAAACTCACCTGGGATGTCCAAGACATGGCTTGTCATGGCTTGTCAAAAAAAATAGGGTCCCGCTACATCCCACTGTTTAAAATCTCGGTTCCTGATAGAATTGCAATCTATTGGGCTATACCGTATACCCCACTTTTGAATGATTTAAACACCTTTCACACGAACAGCCACCATCAGAATAGGAGCTGCAGTGTGGCTTCACTGTGCCCTGTTAGTAGGGGGATGCCCTAAGACACACAATGTTCGAGCCTCAAACCTCATGACCGAGAAGTCTTTTTAATGAGTACGTGGCAACCCAAAGGCCTGGAACATCAAACAAATTCCCAATAAAAAAGAAAAACACAAAAACATCCGGTTGAAGTGTTTTTCAACCCGCCCAGCTATCTATACTCGCCATCTTTCCTAAGATGGCTACAACCCACTTCCCACTTTCAGCCACTCCGTGTTTTCACCCACCGAACGATGGATGTAAAACATATTTTTTCTCATCTCTTTTCCCCTCAAAATCTCCATCGCCCTTTGCACCCCTCGAGCAAAACTGCAGGCTCATTCTCGACCTTCACATGGGTTTGTCTGTATATTCCAAGGGAAAGATTGCCTATATACTCCCGATTTTCAAATACCAGTCAAATCTAGTTGAGAAGCTTCAAGAAAAACATATTTTGAGTGCAAGTCTTCTTCCAGCATCTTACAAAGATCCTCTAATTTTCTCAAGTCCACATTTTCCCTTGCTCCCATCCATCATCCGTCATTCACATGGGAATCCTGAAAAAGGGGCTATACCCCATACAGCCATCAAACATCATCAAACTGATTCAAACTATATATTTACCAGTAGTACCGCACAAGGCGGCGGCGGAAGTTTCAAAGATAGGAAACATATAGGAGAGGTTGGTTGTTGTGAATCATGGATAGCAGAGCGAACCCACTGATGGATCGAAAGGTGGTTGGAGTGTCGAGCTGTCTATCTGTCTATCTGTTTAAGTGTATCTATCTATCTATCTGTCTATCTATGTATCTGTCTATCTATCTGTCCTTCTATCTGTCAATCTATCTGTCTATCTTTCTGTCTAATTATTTATCTTTCTGTCTAATTATCTATCTATCTACCTATCTATCTATCTGTCTGTCTGTCTGGCTATCTATCTGTGTATCTGTCTATCTGTTCATCCGTCTCTGTCCATCTATCTGTCTATCTGCAGAATCCCTTGCGCCTGCCAGGCAAAATGGCGGTTGAACGTCCAAAAATGGTCCGAGCATGTGGTGTTTTTAGCATTTTGACTTCGAAATGTGCTTCGCGCCACAACGGCCATTTTTACTTCTAAATGTGCTTCGCGCCACAACGCCGTGCACTCTTCCTGCATCTCTGGCATCTCAACTTCCAAGAATGCTCCGAGAATGAGGTGCTTCTCGCATTTTGACTTCGAGATGTGCTTCGTGCTACAACGGCGCACTTTTTCGACATCTCAACTTCCAAAAGTGCCCCGAGCATGAAGTGTTTTGTACATTTTTACGTCGAAATATGCTTCGCGCGACAAGGGCGTGCACTTGTCATCTCTCACCCCAGATGGCTCCGCACCCGCCACTTTAGGGACCCTACTTTTCGACCCTCTGGAGCCTGGAAAAACAAAGCGTTTCGCGACTTTTCTACCTTTTCGCACACCTGGATCTTCTTGCTTCTGACTTTCTCCTGTCTGAGCTTCTCTCTTCTGTGAGCTTCTCTCTTCTGTGCCTCTTCTCATCTCTTCCTTTCCATCTGTCCCGATTGTCGGAAGTTTGACTTCTAAACTTCCTTCGATCAGGATGAAGCTAAAAGAATAGCGATGAATCAATGATCAACCATGATTTGCCAATGGATTCCGCCTTTCCACACCATCGTGGGGTACCGTTTGGTTTTCCGTTTGCCCCCCACCCACCCGGGCCCCCAAGGCACATTGCCGGGTGCATAGACGCCGTGCACGTTGCCGAAAGCCGCTGCCACGGTGAAGTTCCCGTTGGGCACGGCGGAAAGCGTCTCGTAGACCTGCCAGACTTCCTCGGGCTGCGTGTAGAGACGCGAGGAATCCACGTCCGTGTTGTCCACACCGTCCTCTTCGCCACCGGTGACGCCTGAGATGGGCTGGGAGCTATGGGAGCTATGGGAGCTATGTGGGGGAAATGAACGGCCGGAATGGTTTGAAAGCGTTATTGAAATGGGGATGTGCGTCCAAGTAGGAAGCTGGGTGGTGGTTGCTGGCTGGGAGACATGGAAGTGAACTGACGTGGGAAAGGGTCGGGATGTTGGATCGGAGTGGGATGGATGAAGATGTGCTGATGGATGGAATCTGTATACTGAGAACATCCAAGAAAATCTATATACAAAGTAATTTGCGTGGAGAACCAGTTGGACAAACCACCCAAGTCAAACAAACAGGAAACATGGTCCAATGTCCAATGAACACACACACACATTTTGCTGAATAGAAATCCAAACCAGACACCCAATTCCATCTCCAACAGCAAGTTGATCTTGGCCATGCGCTCCAAGTACTTCTTGCAGATGGCAATGTTCTCCTCCAGGGGTTCCTCGGACAAATCCAACATGTGGGAGGAGAAGAGGGGCTCACCGTTCTTCTCGAAGTACTCCTCGCTGGCCTGAGCAGACAGGGTGGTGGTTGATGGTGGTGCAACCATTGAAGAAAAGGATTAATTGACTTGCGAATCATCATGTCAAGATGGATAATGAAAGATCTTTTAACCAGCAACCGGTCAGCCGGGTTGGAATGGGTGAAAAGGGGTCATACATGAAAGTGGAGAAGACATGCATCAGGAACAGTTCTTCGACATGAAAATTGGTTGAGAAAGGCTTCGGGCAGGTTAGAAAAAGTTCATGAGGCTTTGGGTGCGTCTGATATATATATATATACATACATACATATATATACATATACATACATATAAATATAAATACATACATACATACATTTATATACACATATACATACATATATATATATATATATATATATACACATAGCAAGGGAACTTAAAAAAATCCAATACTTTATCATCTCTTCCCCGCTTGCCTATTTATGCATGGCCACAATTGAAGTAAACTCTCTTCCAACGTTTAAAGCACGTTAGCCCAACTGAATGTCAGCGGCCTCAATCAAACCATCGAACCATGGCAACCAAGACTTTTGGCAGTGGTCGGTGTGCAGGATCACTGGCACGCCATACAACTTGGCCACCTGGGCAGGGATGGGCCATGATGGGTCAGCCGCTCATTTCTGGACTGTATCACATAGTCTATCCATTTTCCGGGTCAATTGAAATGAAATATTGTTAGGCTCGCAAAATCGTAAAGCGCAGTGCAAAATTGGCAAAGGCTCAAAACTACGCGGCTAAATCCCTTCCCTGTACTATCTGAAACCTTGACCCAATACACCCATATTTCACCAATATTCCGGGTTTCCCCGGTTTCCTGCCTGGCGCACATGCAGCGCCCCGGCCACGGTGCCTGCAATGCAGGCGGCATCGTCCGTGTTGTCTGCGGCCTTGCCGGCCAGGAACTGCCCACCGCCGCGGCTGAAGGTGACCATCACCTGGGGCCGGACATGCTGAAAGGTCGGGGTTAACCATGAAAAAATGTTATTGATGATCATGATGAAAATAGAGAACAACACAACAGGATGATATATGAAAAATTAAAACAAATTACTAGAGAGTTGCTGGCCTTATCGGGCGGAAGCTTCGAAAGAAACAATGACTACAGAAGATTAATGGGTAATAGGAATTGTCGTGAATGCAGGAGCAATGAGAAATTGAAGCTTTTCAGCGCATCAACCAATGAGCACATGAAATACATGACGTGAAAAAATCATAGCTGACTGACTGACTGAATGCATGAACGAACGAACAATGAATAAATGAATGAATGGATGCATGCATGAGCAGTTGCATCGAAAATCAATGAATTAGTGACTGAAAGAATCCATGAAGGAACGAAAGAATGAATGAGCTATTTCTCCGTTGAGCTACACATCCTCCAAGCCCCATCTTCTGTAAGCCACGTCTTCACTGAGCTACACTGGGCCACCTCGTCTCTGAGGTACCTCTTCTCTCAGCCGCTTCTTCTTTGAGCTACCTCTTTTCTAGCTTCTGTAACTGTAACCCAAGTATTCCCCTCGCGAAGCCAGTGCTGCGTGTTTTGCAACCTCCAGCTGTATTCCTAGATAGCGCTATGCGCAAAACTACCTTTCTCGCAGGTGTTACAATGCGTTTAGCAACCTCCAGCTGCAACCCCGCAAAGCAGGAGAGTGGCAGCGCCACTGACGCTTTCCTGCGCGCAGCCACGTCAATGCGTGTCGTCACCTCCGGATGCGAGCCCGAAAAAAAGGAGCGTTACACCAAATCGACAAACGTGCGCGCAGCGTACGTGGCACGAAATTCTCCGCACGCTTCACTTCTTTCACGCTGTTTTCGCGAAATTAAGCCCTGGCTACATTCTTTTGTATTTATTTTGAGCGAATCGAGCTCGCGCTGAAGTCTCGTGTGCTTTTTGCGCCAGCTTTTCCAGATCAGAGCCGGAACCTCGGAAACACCGACCCTCCCTTAGAGACGCCTATAGAGCCACCATACCTGTAAAAACGTAGGGGTTCGTGCCATTCCATGGTTTCTCATGCAAATTCACACGCTCCCCGGCTGGTATTGTGACTTCCCAACTACTTGATGATGTGGTTGACAGGTGCGAAGGCAAGCCATGACCATGCGTCTCCAATTCTAAAGTTTGCTAACTGAACTTACGATGATGATGATGATGATGATGATGATGATGATGATGATGATGACGGTGCTGATGTTGATGGTGATGGTGATGATGAAAAGACATCGGAAGGATGATGGCCTCCTCCAAAAATCATCACAGCCGAAATGATGCGAGAAAACTACGTGGAGAGGGAGATGTGAAATATTGACAAACAATAAGCGATGGTGTTGTATGGTTGCTGCTGGTGATACAACCCTCAATAGCCAATAAGCAAGAAGCAATCGACAGTGGCCCTTTGCAAAAACGCAAAGGATTCACCCTTTTGGCTTTGACCAACGGAATGGGGTGATAGCAACTTACAGTGGTGAATAGTGAGTGAAGCAATTTACATGGGGAAACACCGGCCTTGCAAGTTGATGCCCTGTTGAAGACCACAACAGACAACATCTGATTCAAACACGCGTGTCACGTGGGTTGAAGCAGGACGCATATTTGTTTCCTGGGGGTCCCCACGGCCCCTTACTTCGATTGCCTACTCCAAACTTCCAACTGGCCGCTGTCACTGGATTGTTCCAGCAAAATTTGTGGATCTGCTTGAAATTCTGGGACATAGAGCACTAAGACATCCACATTTTTTGTTGTTGAATTCGATTGTAACAACAACAATGCAATGGCTAATGTCCCCTATATCCCCAAAGACATTTGTCCAAGAATAGAAATACCCCACGGCCACTCTTATGGGGAACATGGTTTCCTGAGCCATTCGGGTGAACTGTGCCATCCGCAAATATGGGGGTAAATCCCCCTATACGTTGGCCAGTTGCTACTCCTACACTTGATGATGACCATGATTTTGAACATCACCACAAATTGCAAAAAAATCATAATCTTTGGCTAATCATCCATTGTTAGTTGCCCCCATCCGAACTATTGATTCCAGCAAAGTAGTGCTTGCCAATGCTTGATCCAACTTGTCAGTGTTTTACAAGTTGTTTCTCCGCAAAAATGGTAATCATTGTTAATTCCTTCCAGACTGGTAGTTGCCTCCCCCAATCCAAATAGATATTTGGTTAGAACGACTTACGTTTTGTCAGAGTCGCGGCAGGATCGTCCGCAAATCGAATCAGCTATTGAGCTGTTAGGATAAGCTGTTAAGCTATTAAGCTGTTAAGCTATTAAGCTGTTAAGCTATCAAGCTGTTAGGACAAGCTGTTAAGCTGTTAAGCTGTTACGCTATTCAGCTGTTAAGCTACTAAGCTGTTAGGACAAGCTGTTAAGCTATTAAGCTGTTAAGGTCAGCTGTCAAGCTATTAAGCTATTAAGCTATTAAGCTGTTGGTGTAATAGCTTAATCGCTTAATTGTTTTCTCTAACAGCTTAATCGCTTAATTGCTTTCTCTAATAGGTTAGTATCTTTATAGCTGGTGCCAATAGCTTAATCGCTTAATCGCTGGTGCCAATAGCTTAGTCGCTTAATTGTTGTTTTAATAGCTTAACCACTTAAGTGCTTTCTCTAATAGGTGAATAGGTTAATAGCTTCATCGCTGGTGCCAATAGCTTAATCGCTTAATCGCTGGTGCCAAAAGCTTAATCGCTTAATTGTTGTTCTAATAGCTTAACCACTTAAGTGCTTTCTCTAATCGGTGAATAGGTTAATAGCTTCATCGCCGGTGCTAATAGCTTAATCGCTTCATCGCTTGTTCTAATAGCTTAATCGCTGAATCGCTTGTTCTAATGGCTTAATCGCTCAATCGCTTGTTCTAATAGCTTAATCGCTTAATTGTTGTTGTAATAGCTTAATCGCTTAATTGCTTTCTCTAATAGCTTAATCGCTTAATCGCTTTTTCTAATAGGTTAATTGCTTAGTTGGCGGCGCCAATGGCTTAAGCGCTTAATCGCTTGTTGTAGTAGGTTGATCGCTTAATCGCTTGTTCTAATAGCTTAATCGCTAAACTGCTTGTTTTTATAACTTAATCGCTTAATTGCTTCTAATAGGATATTGCTTAATTGATGGTGCTAATAGCTTAATCGCTTAATTGCTGTCTCTAATAGCTTAATCGCTTACTTGCTTTCTCTAATAGGTTAATATCTTAATAGCTGGTGCCAATAGCTCAATCATTGAATCGCTGTTGCCAATAGCTGAATCGCTTAAGTGTTGTTCTAATAGCTTAATCGCTTAATCGCTTGTTCTAACAGCTTAATCGCTTAATTGCTTGTTTGCACAGCTTATTGGCGCAATCGCTTGTTCTAATAGCTTAATTGTTTTATTCCTGTTTCTGATAGGTTAATTGCTTAATCGGTGATGCTAATAGTTTAATCGTTAGTCGCTTGTCCTAAAAGCTTAATCGCTTAATTGGATTTTTAATAGTTTAATACCTGCTGCACCTCATAGAGAGGAATTCCTTTCCAGGATGTGTATGGTAAGCTCTTAGCATTATGTGCAGGAATTGTTGTCCGGGACGTGATTTCCTGTAATGTCAATATTTGATTTTTTTGGGTTCTATTTTAGCATATATTTGATAAATTTATATTGTATATACTGATGCTACATGTATATGTATATATGCATCTGTAAACATGTAAATAAATAAAAATATATATATATGTTGTATGTATACATGTAAACAAACAAATAAATAAATAAACAAATAAATAAATAGATAGATTTATAGATGTTGTATGTACACAAGATTTGCATATATCGAGATATACTTTTGTATGGGCATAGTTGCAAACAGTGTACAGATATCCCCGTTATTATAGATCACCACTTACTAAATTATATGACAATAAATTGTTTCTCATGAAAACCTTCAATAATTATCAAAAACATCAACCAACGAAGAATTCATGGAGAAATACACCAATGACGAACACTTTATCCTGAATTTATCAAATTGCGGTCTTTGACCAAATTAAAAATGCCAGCACAAACAATCGGGGGATCATACAGGTGGTCATACCAACCTCAAAAATCCCACCGCAAAAATCTCACCAGGTCGGCGGCAGCAAAATGAATGAAGAGGTCAACATATTGAGTAACCCATGATACCAGAACTGCCAAAGTCTTACAAATTGCCAACGCGAACTTTACAGAATGACCTCAACAGATTAACAGAGTGGCATATTGTTGACCCGAACATAGGTCGAGTCATCTCAGAAACCATTGGAGAGATGTGGCCGTATCTCCACAAACTGATTGTCTACTTACGCCTCGCTATCTCTAATGAACACGGTTTGCATTGACATCACTGTCCTATTCATTAGAGATTACTCACTGGCGCTGTTATCTCTAATCATTACAAATCATACAGAAATGCCAACAGCACAGGGTGGCTTGAAATGAAAATTTGCAGCATCACTAAGCTGATCTTCCAAAGGTATAGGAATGCGCGCTAGAGTAGTTATTAACTGCCATCAACCCGTGCTAGAGTGCTGGTAGGCCTTATTGTTTGGGCAATACCGTTCCATGTCCTCTGAAATCAAAACAAAAATCAAAATGCAATCAAAGTTCATGGTTCTTCCTTTATGCTCACTGTCGCTAAATTTCCGCAAAAAAGTCGCGTCCGCTGCCGAGCTAGATCCTGAGCTAGATAGCAAAAACTATTCACCAATGCCCGTGCGACCAAGCGCGTTATTAGTAGAGCGAACCATTTTCATCTTGCCTCCTGTCTTTTTTATCCTTACAGATCGAGCAGCAACCAATACGTGGTAATGCCAAGCAATTGCAATCTGAAGCAGCCGTTGGCCTGCGGCATTGGCGAAATTTCCTTTGCTGCAATCTTTGTTAACTGGTTCAAGGTGGCACACTAATATTTGTTCTGCCCTGCCACGAAGTTAGAAATGCATACGTGGGATAGTCCCAGACAAAACCAAACATGCATCACGCAGTGCCATTTTGAATTGTACAACATAGGGGCTCATAGGGGGGACAAAAACATGATCTTGACACGATCCAATGAGTTTAAGTTGCAATAATTACCTGATTCAAAATATTGTTGAGAAGGGGTCGCAAATCCTGATTCCTTATGAAGATAAGTTAATGTTTCTACCACTTGCAACGTATAACCTAATGTATATACATGCCCGCACACACACACACATATATACATATATATATATATATGAATGATGTGAGATATCACATGTCAACCAACGGGCTGGTAAAGATGGGTTGCAGTTTGCCCAGGCACGGCGGAAACTAGGGCAACCCCACATGGTTTGGTCTCCGTATTGTTTTGACCGATTTGAAAATTGGCAAACAGTCGGGCACAGAGCTGGTCCTGGCCGTGGAAAGCCGGCAATTCGAATCAATTAAATGCCGATATCCGAAAAGCATCTTGAAACCTGGAAATTATGGGTGAACATCATCCAATTATATACTTTTTCCCATCTTTTTGGGGTCTATAATATATTTAAATATAATACATATACATATGCTGAACTCACATGTAAACATTTACAATCGAGATGATAATGCGGCAACGAGAATAATAGACAGATAGAACCAAGAATCACAGTGGATAAGAACAGTTGTCAACATTGCTATGTAATTCTAGGTTGTGATATGTATATATATATATATATATACATACATATGTATATAGTTATTGTGATAACAACAATACTAATCGTACTGAGGGTGGATAATTCAGAAATAAAGATGATCTATTGCTGATTCTTTGATTTCACCAAGCTGCGCAAAGGATCTTTCATGTTTGGAATCTTCCCAGCAGCCACAGCTGGTGCTTGGAAACAACCCTGCCTCCGGCCTCACACCTCCGAAATGCCGCAAGACACTCGGAGGTGTGTAAAAGGGGGATAGTTCAAGCTGTTACGGAGCCATTTGAGGTGGCCACAAAGGCGCAACCTCCTCTGGGCCCACACTTCCCCCGCGGTGTCGCCAAACTGGACGGCCTGATACCGAGCATGAGTAGGAAAAAAAATTCCAGTTTCTTCCAAATGATTTATTCTATATGTATATGGCTGCGAGTCAAAATTGGGTATGGAACGTTCCGCGGTGTTCCGGACGTATGGAACGAGTGTGGGTTTTGCGGTTCTTGGCCCAACATGGNGGCTGCGAGTCAAAATTGGGTATGGAACGTTCCGCGGTGTTCCGGACGTATGGAACGAGTGTGGGTTTTGCGGTTCTTGGCCCAACATGGTCCAACATAGGCCCAACATGGCCCAACATAAGCCCAACATGGCCCCGTCATGGCCCCAAAAAGGCGTGTTCCTTTTGGCCTTGTTTCAAGACCAAAAGGAACACGCCGTTCTTGGCCCAACATAGGCGCAACATAGGCTCAACATGGCCCAACATGGCTCCAAAGACCCCAACATGGACCCAACATGGGCCCAACATGGGCCCCAAATGGACCAACTTTGGCCCCGCATAGGCCCAACTTGGCTTCCAAATGGCCCAACATAGGCTCAACAAAGGCTCAACATGGCCCCAACATGGCCCCAACATGGACCCAACATGGCCCTCAAGAGCCCAAGGTATGGAACGGGTGTATGGATCGTGTGTGGTTCAGGGCCTGTTCCGGACCTTATAATTTGACTCGCATCCATGTATATACATGCAAAATATATGTATGGATGATGTGACCTATCGATGCATGGTGTCCATTGGGCTGGCAAACATAGGTTGCACTTTGCCCAGGCACGGCGGAAACTAGGGCGACCCCACATGGTTTGTTCTCCATATTGTTTTGAAAGATTTGAAAACTTGCAAACATTCAAAATCAATATATTTCATACTTGTCTGTAAAGACAAGGAAGAAAAACAAACCTACCAGTGATCGTGTAGCTGTTTGGAAAAGCCGGTTAAGCTATTAAGCTGTTAAGCTGTTAGGACAAGCTGTTAAGCTATTAAGCCATTAGGACAAGCTGTTAAGCTATTAAGCTGTTAGGACAAGCTGTTAAGCTATTCAGCTGTTAAGCTATTAAGCTCTTAAGCTATTAAGCTGTTAAGTTGTTTAGACAAGCTGTTAAGCTATTAAGTTCCTAGCGTAAGATGCTAAGCTATTCAGCTATTAAGCTGTTAAGCTATTAAGGTGTTAAGCTATTAAGGTGTTAAGCTATTAAGCTGTTAAGCTATTAAGCTGTTAAGCTATTAAGCTGTTTGTATAATAGCTTAATCGCTTAGTCGCTTGTTCTAATAGCTTAATCGCTTAATCGCTTGTTCTAATAGCTTAATCGCTTGTTTTAATAGCTTAATCACTTAATTGCTTTCTCTAATAGGTTAATTGCTTAATTGGTGGTGCTAATAGCTTAATCGCTTAATCGCTTGTTCTAATAGCTTAATCACTTAATCGCTTGTTCTAGTAGCTTAATCGCTTTTTCTAATAGCTTAATCGCTTAATCGCTTATTCTAATGGCTTAATAGCTTAATCGCTTTTTCTAGTAGCTTAGTAGCTGCATAGCTTATTCTAATAGCTTAATCGCTTAGTCATTTATTCTAATGATTTAATAGCTTAATAGCTTATTCTAATAGCTTAATAGCTTATTTTAATAGCTTAGTCAGCTTAGTAGCTTAATAGCTTATTCTAATAGCTTAATCGCTTGAACAGAGTTACGGGACCACCCTGCTGCCGCAATGCGTTGCGTTCAGTACTCCCCAAGACATCAATTATTCGGGCATTGTTTAAAACATATTTACCAATAACATCTGCAGGAAATCAGTTGCAGTCCCCCCAAATCAAAGCCCAAGCCCAAAAATGGTAAAGTAATCCCTCCCATTGATGCTTGCTAATCCCCCATGTGTAGCCCAATGATTGGCATTATATTCCAGAAATTACATGACATTACCGCGCAAAAATCAATGATTCATCCAAATTTGGTAGACTTCCCCATGAATGACAACATGGCAATCCCCTCGCAAAATGGTAAGTTGGTTGTAATCTTTGGTAACAGCCCTTTGATTGTTAGTTGCCTTCCCATTGATGGTTCCCTCCAGTATCCATCCAATGCTCGTTGAAGGAAGTTTAGAAGTCAAACTTCTGACTTAGGGACAGATGCAGCAACTGTTGTGGAAAGAGCCAGAGAAGAAAGACTAGGTAGAAAGAAGATCAAAACCCGCGAAAAGGTAAAACACATGCGAGACGCTGTGTTCCTTCTGGTACACTATATCACCCCTCAGGTGGAAAATGCCTGCACGATGCTGAGCTTGGCTGCTGACGATGTCAAGATCAGTTGTGATGCAAGGTCCACCGGACCCAAGATCTAGACTTTGACAGCCCAGAACCGAAAGATGCTAGTGACTGCTAGTTGAGATGGTGGATGTGTGGGTGAACCTATGCCCGTGAGAGTCATGAAGGTCAACCCAGCCCATCACATGCGCTGACTAAGATTGAATCGACACCTGTGAAGGATATGGTTGAGATTGTGGATTCCCCACCTACTGCATCAACGGGTGTGATTGTGCAAGGTGCTAAGGGATGTCCGTGTTTCCGCGTGGCAAAATACAAGGAGATGAAAACAACATGATGAAAAAAATGAAAACTCATGAGTCACAAAGGGGATTGATGAAAAGCCTACCGGGAGCCTACCCGCCTTCAATTCAGTCACAGCAGTGGGCCGGTCCTGCATCGTCCAGTTCCCAGATTTTAAAATACAACAGGCAATGCACCTCACCGGGACATGCCTCCAGGTTTCGAATCCGGTTCCCATCTTTGAAACTTCCGCCACCGCCTTGTTTGGTACTGGCAAATTATCCATTTATCATGTTGAACCTTTTGTTTTACTAGGCATTTATCATCCAAAGCATATAGCCTCCGGTAATCAACCATGGCTAGCTGGACAATCCCACATTGATCAATTGGTGTCCTATCAAAACCTTCTAGGGGGGTTCTCAGCTAGCCATGATTTTGTTACCGCCAAGTCACTGGGCCACCCGCCTTCTTCGCGGCCTCCATGCAGGCGTTCACCGAGGAACTGCTGACCACGTTGACGCCGGGGATGGCGAACTCGTTCTCCTTGGCATAGTTCAACAGGTCCACCAGGGCTTGACCTCAGATGTTGATCTGTTGAGCTGTTGCTATGAAAAATCCCAAAACATACAGGGATATACAAGATATTTACTATGAACCGACCACAAAAACACAAAATGCTGCAATTTCTTGTGCTTTCACATGCTTCACTGGTCTGAACCTGTCAGTTGCTTCATCCTCCCACGGCGCAGAAAACCTGCGTTGAATCATTTTGGTTGCGCAGACCCCCCCAAATTTTGATGAAATCCCCCATCTTCCCACCATATAAGAAATAAATAGAAATAATCCCTAAAATGCCATCCAAACTCCTCGAAATCAACATAATCAGCCATGAATTTCCGAAATTTTTGCACCCCCAGGGGCCAGGGGCCATCGCCAGGGGCCATCCAACTGCCCAACTGCCGAGGTACCGGTGACCACCCCGGGCTTCACCGAGGTGGGCATCTTGGTGAAGACCTTCTCGGCCACGGCCTGACGCACCACCTGGGCGTTGACTCGGAAATGCGATGTTTCCCACAGAAGGGCGTGAGAAGCATCACATTCTTCATAAGTTGTCAAGTTCATAAATGTAGGGGCATCTTGTGTCACCTAGGGATGAAAACTGTAAGCAAAATACGAAAACGAAAGACAAATTCACAAAAGAGAAACCTCCTGGTGAGTCAACCTTCAACTGCCCAACCCGAACGCCACCAACCATCAAAAACGACTTTGTCCCCTCACCTGACAACGTCGGCTGGAGCGTTTCTGGTTGGCAGCGACTGCCACGCCTGCCACGCCAACAGCCAGGGCGCCGGCTCCGGCACAGCTGGCGGCACTGGAGGTTTCGGTGGCTTGACGCAGGTGGCGACCAGTGGATGGCTGCGTGACGGGCGCAGGGGCCAGGAAGGCTTGGGCTGCGGCATAGGCGCCCGCAGTAGCCAGGGCAACGCCGGCGACTTTGGAAGGCATGGCTTGGTGACTTGGGAACAAAAATCGGACTGCACGTCTCGGGCTCGAATGGCCTCGGAATGCCTCGGGATGTCTGGTTATGAAGTGCTGGGTTGGGACTTTCTCAGATCAAACATTGCAATCATGGCGACCAATCCGCACCCAAACCATCACGACATGCATGCGAAACATCCGTGTGAAGGTGGCCACACGTAAAGTTGTTTCGGGATGTTTCGGGATTGTCTGAATCCAAAGAAAAATCCATCACCCATCTACTGCAGCCTCAAGGGCCCAGCTTGGCATTCCCTTCTGCACTAATGACTTCAAAACGCATCCAGGAATCTTGTGCGAAGAAGCTTTAGGAATCGCTTAGGCCATTTGTTTTAGGTGCTCAAAATCTCTGCCAGATTCCAAGGAATGGAACCGCCCCCATGCGCCAAATGATTTTTTCCACATATTTTTCACTGCATTCGGCAGCATCCAAGTCTGGCCTGGCACAACGCTGCGCTTCGGTGGGGCCAAAGGGCCAAAGTGGTGAGTTGTCCTTGATCTTCCACTCGTTCAGCGCCATTGTTTTGGAATCTTTGCATTGTTAAAGCAGGGAAAAAAGGAAACTGGATTTAAACACGCAGCAGCGGCAGAGCTGTTTTGCTTCAAAAAGTCATCGAGTCCTTCGCAAGGTGTTAAAAGAGGGAAAACTTAATCTGGCAAGGTGGCTCGAAAATTCAAAAATGGCTCTGGCATCCTCTTTCGATGTTCTTGGGGCGGATGTTGATTGTTTTAAAGCATGACTTTAGCAATTTGTTTGGTAAACCATCTCTCTGTTGGGTCCGAGCCCACCCTGTCTGGAAGTTGTTGCTTTGAATCCTCGCATTTCCAAGCCACCGTCAGCAAATTAGGGCCCCTGAGGCTTTCTTCGAATCCAATGAGCAAAAGAAGCGCGTGTGGCTGTCGATTTTTGTTGTTTCATCATTTACCCAACCCCAAACAACTTGAAAAAATCCATCACTCTTGGCCATAAGTTGCTTGGTGCTCTTTTGGCTAATTCCTATAATTCACCAACCTGAATTTCGCAACTTTTTGGATGATTTCCCTTACAAACCATGGTGAGGTCAACGAGTGGGATCACTAGAATTTATCCAGAATCACACCCGCTGACACCCTGAGTTTCGCTAGTTTAAGGCTATTCCTCATTCTTGATGGTTGCCCACCAATCCCTGTTATCTCATGTACCATCGGGTGAAACACGTGGAACAGCCACCGTAGATGATGTTCCTCAGGAGTCGGGAACTTCGGGAACCCTTTGTTTTCTGCAATGTTGCTTCGGTGGAAGGTACAGTGCTGTTGGTGATATCAACCATCATCTCCCATTACATCCCCAATAAAATGCTTCGTCGATTGCCCATTTTTCAGGGCGTTAAACCCATCAGCATGTCTAGATCCAATCGGATCAAACCATATCAAACCGCAGGGAGTCAAGCAGCCTTTGTAGCTGCTGTGTCGATTTACTAGGCGCCGCTGAGACGAAAAGCTACTACTTTTTGTAGATGCATCGAATCTAAGAGGGCAGCCCGCCACGACGGGGGCCCATCACGTTCTTGGGCTTGTCCTGAACGTGAGGAGCTATGGGCCATGGGCCAATCGCCCATACATATTTACATCTACAGAGAAATAGTTTGATATATATGTATATATATATATATGTATGTATATATGTATGAATGAACATCATATGCACACAACCATAGATACATCCATATGTACATGTATATAGACATATGTACATATGTATATACATAAAAAAATGTATATTTTTAGTGGCAACTACTGTGTTGGACTTAGGAAACACCATCAAGAGATCGAACTGGGCCAGGCTTTGGGGTAGCCAGTTTTGAACACAATCAGCAAGGCTCGACTGGGGAATCCTGGCTGGTGACCCGCAGAGGTTCCCATGGGAAGATTGCCAAACAAAATGCGAAGGGTTTCCAGGCGGTTTCCATGTTGATCAAGGGACAACATGGTGTCCACCTTCAGCAGCTACACTTTGAAGCAAACCATTGGATGGATTAAAAACTCGGGAGCAACTTTTGAAAAGAGAGAACAGGGATTTCAACAATTATCATTTTGGTTTTGCCCATATTCGTCTCATTTATCGTCCAGATCTCATGGAATTCTTAGAGACACATCGTTGTACGATTTTTTTGGCATCAACTCAGCGATGTCCAAGAAGTGTCCAACAGCCCGCAAGTTTCACTACAGATTGCATCCATGTTTATGGCGAAATTCCTTTCCAGTATCATGTCGCCAACATGCAGGCAGGGATACACCCATGGTGGTTACTCTTGTCATCCACAACTTTGTTGGGTTCAACGGAAGCATAGCCCCATGTGTGAACAGGGACGTTTTCAGGGAAGTTTTGAATCCGTGATGCTTGGTTGGGTCATAGTTCTCCAAGGCAGAAAAGCAACAGCCAAACAATTCAATTTAATTTCCATCCATTTGAAAGCTATATTGTATACAATGTATCACATATGATGCTATCTCCCCCAAAAAAACAGCTCATCCCCCAACGACCCTAATGGGTTTTCCATCCATTTACATCCATACGGGTACGGGTCAAAATCAAAGGAGCAGGGGATCGCAGATTTTGGTCATGCTTAATGTTCACCATCCAATCCAAATTTCACACCACAAAAAGATGGGTTTCCCATGAATAAAGGCAAAAAAAACATGGAAACTCATGGGTTTTCAGGCCCATTAACCATAGATATACCATCAACATGGTTTTCCATCAGATTGACAGGTCAGCAGAATCAGCTGAGCCACAGGAGGTCCGAGGCCCAAGACGTTCACGCATCGAAGGTCCTTGAAGCATTGCTCCATGCCTTGGGCGAACACCGAAAATAAATGGCTGTTGGCTACTATATCTGATCTATATCTGATCTATCTGATTTCTAAGTGGCTTATGACCATAATTTATCATCGCCCTAGGTACCCGTTAGTACCATTCGCTAAGTGGGGTGATCTTCCAAGCAGGGGGGTTGTTGTGCTGGACGGTCCCTCTGAGTGGGCTGACCCAAATCTATGACTGGATACCAGGAAAGTTGGTCTATGTGCACCACAGGAAAGTGCACTTTGAGGGAAACTGTGGCTGTTGCCTATTATGACAGCGTGTACCCCGCGACCGAACATGCATCTGCCAGTGGCCCTGCCCTGTAGTAGGCTTGGCAAAATAGTAGGCTTGGCAAAATCTTATGCAAAGTTCGGGAGCTATACATCAGTGATCGTCATCTTTACCACATCAAACCAGTCAATTTCTTGAAGGCACCAGGTGCTAGAAATTTGAACAATCCAGTTCTCGTTTGCATGAACTTTCGTTGGCCTTTCAACACCCTTGTAGGATTTGTTTCACTGCTTTCGTGGTTGTTTCCAAAATCCTTTGATCATATCCATGTTCATGGGTCCAAATACCCACCAAACTGAATAGCCAAATTTTTAGTGCGAATGACCAATTCGAAGGGTCCATGGGTACCCCCCACTAACAGCGCCATAAAATGGAATAAATTCATGTAAACCTCAAACAAAAATTGGACAGCTCCAGCTAGATTTAATCATCCCAATTTCTGACATCCCAAAAAAAACCCGTCAGAATTCACTGGTGAAATCCCCGTGGCCATGTGGCCCGTGGCAAAAAACGGCACCGGTTTGGGATCCGCACGTTCCACAGTGGAGTCCTCGGCCGCACGGATGCAGCCACGGGGGTCGTAGTACTTCCTGAGCGCCGCAAGTAGGTGATGTATTGGTGGACAGTGGTGATATAAGGTGATGATATGTATGTATCTTATCTTATATATAATATATATATATATATTATATATATTATATATATATATATTATATACACACTAGCATTGCATAATTATATGCATATCTATATCTTTATCTATATATATATATGTGATAAACAACGGACCATCCAATGATGCGGGTTGTTGTAAGCAATGGATGATAGGTTTGCAAGCCATCATTCATTCACAGGTCTTCTTTTGACGGCCGCTCGGCGGACTGCTTACACAACTAGTGGGATTGGCTGCTCACATGATCAGTTGGGGTCCACTATCAAACCGGCCAGACGATTGAACTGTGACAAGGTGATTTAGAAAAGTTGAATCACATGACCTGAGCCAACAGTAGAACATTCCATGGTTTGTTACTACCAGCTGATAAAAATGTGACCTTCCCAAGGTCAGCCCAGCGTCTTATTGGGTTTGTCCTCTCCATCAGGATTTCCAATCTGTGTCCTGAGTGGCGGGATGAGTTTCTCTCCAAAACTATCGGATTTTCTGATGATTCCATGTCATCGAGTCTTGCCTCTCCTTACATAGCCAGCATTTCCTGGTTGTAAACTTCTCAGTGCTGGCTATGAGGTTCCCCCTTGGGACAACCCCTTGTACAAAATCTGGAGTCGAGCCTTGGAACCAAAGATTTCGTCTGGTTGATGGTTGGAAAATGTATGTATCTTACATCATCCATACGGCCGCTCAATGACTTCCCAGGACTGCTCGCATGCATCCTCTTTTACCTCACAGTCTTGTTCGTTCAATCCCGAATCTTCCCCCACATTTTGGCGAATCAGTGACCGTCTTTTCTTACTAAAATCTCCAACTTCTCCCATTTTTCGTAGTCGCCTTGATGAATTTCGATGTTTTTTTGGCATGTTTCCTACTTTCACCCTGCCCCTGCCATGTTGAGCTGCTGCAGGTAGTCGTGGTACTTCTCTTCAAAGTCACGGATGCCGCTCCAATAGGACCACCTGGGGATTCGGACTGGGAAATCATAGCATTTTGAAATTTTGAGGATTGTATTTGATTGTTTTTGGGTTCCGAATACTATGGTTATGATTGTTATGATTGTGGATCATGGGATGAAAATTGATGATTGTGGATGATTGTGGATGATTATGTCTATTATCTATGGGATGATAATCTAGACTCATGTGATTGTTGCTGACTATCATGGCTAACTTTGGGTCGAATTCTGCGGTGCGGCCCCAGAATGGCTGATTTTCTTGGGTAATTTGTTGGGATAAGTACCACCTGGAGGGGAGAGCTTTGCAAACCCTAAAAAGCATGGCTGGGATTTCTGCCAGTACCATTGACATCATCGGAAACAAGTCCTATACAGGAATTCCCATCCAGTGGGTTGAATTGACATTGTAAGCTTGGCTCCAAACCCAACAAGGCACAACCTTCACATGGCTTCTTTTCTGCACACGTAACCCCCGGCGCTGCTGATGGGGCACTGCGTGTCCGTGTCGATGTTCATCTTGATGACACCATAATCGACGGCTTCTCTGATATCCTGGGCAATGCTGGATTCCTGCCACTCGTAAGTTGGCTAAAGCCAGAATTCCAATCAGAAGCGTAGTTACCTGGACCACATTTTTCTTGAAAAAACATCTGGAAGTTGGAAGAGGCCCATGATTGAAGAGTGTTGAGCAAACCTGGCACGGAAGAATTATCATCTCCCGCCTTGATATCAGAGCCGCTGCCACCATGGAAGACGAAACTCACGGGCTTGGAACCCTCCTCAATTTACTGTGGCGAAGGACCCAACTGGGCAAATGGACCACCGAAAATATGTGGAGGTCTTCAATTTTGAGAGTTAAACACTGGAAAGTGGGGTTCAAGTTCGGTTCAAGATGCTTTAAAGTTGGGGATTACACCAAAGTAACTTGGGGCTGAACGTGACTTGCAATTGTGCAGGGTATGATCAACCCATATGGGGAAGGTCACAAGAAGTTCTGGCGTCCGAATCTTGATTGGAATCTCATGTAAAGATAGCCCATGATCATCAGCGATCTGCCAAAAAAGCAACCAGCATAGACCTGAACATCAACCAATCAACCAAACATCAACCCATATTTGGGTCCAACTGAGTCCAACTGAGTTTGAACTCCTCTGCCCCGATCTTCTCGGAGATGTACTTCTGAGCCTAGCGAATGGCAGCGCGGAGTCATGGCTCATTCTTGGGCAGAACGATGGTGATCCGTGGGAAGACCAACAAAAGATGACCATGCAAATGATATAAATAATCTTCATGTCTTCAGAGTCTTCATGAAATGAACTAGGTGGAAAAATAGCTCAAGCTTCTACAAAAACTATGTAGTTGGGCCGCACTATGTGCTTGAACAAGCTTGCGCATTTGAGCGATTCTTCGACATTGCCCTCCTAGGTCCCTTGTGGAGATGATGATCCTCTACTAGATCTCATTCAAGATCGAGGGGGAAACTCATCCAGATCCACTCCCAAGGAAACAGCGGTGCCAGACTTGCCAACCTTTTCTGTTGGGTCAATATCGTATTTTATTGAATCATATCACCAAATCTCCAATTTCTTGGCTATTTCATATGCATCTTTTCTTGCTAAAATCCTCATATTTTGTTGATGATTTCCCCAACTTCTCACTGAACCATATCTACAATGTCAATGGGAAAAAACCCAAACCATTCCCATGTATACCCACCATTTACCCAACTACACGCCTTATCCAGGATGGTAGGTTCCAGCTTCACATTGCCTGGTTGGTACACGCCATGGACGTTGCCAAAGGCTGCAGCGATGGTGAAGAAACCATTAGGAACTTTGCTCAGGGCGTCGTAGACCTGGAAAATCTCCTGGGACAGGTTTCAGAAGTGTGGGGGGGACATGTCCTCCAGCAAAAAAAGTGGGATGAAAATGATGAAACCATATGAAACCGTTTTTTCTCCGGAATTTCTTGGAGTTGATTTTGGAACGTTTTGTGGATATACGCGATATACATGGAGGTACCCAGTGTTGCTCAGCTAAGAGTTCCTACTGAGTATGACCAATCTGCATCTTTCCGTAATGTTTTCTGGAATCACATGGAGGTTTCCTGGTGGTTTTTGATACTCAGTAAAAAGGTCCCATGGCGTTGGAACATCCACCAGCTATAGCAGCTATAGGTCGATGATTTTCCCAGCTAGCAGCTACACAGAAACCCAACTCGTTACAGCCTTCGCGTTGTGCCTCGGGTGTGGAATAGAGATCCTCAGGATTGGCGTCTTCGTTGTTCACGCCATCCTCTTCACCACCTGTCTTGGAGCTATTCCGAAAGGGTCTTACCATCCAGGTGACATGATGCAGCTACCGATTTTTGTAGATATTTGATGGCGTGAACTTTCACCATGAAAATTAGCTGGAAACTTTTTCGAAGAGAGCTTTGGAGTGCTATCTACATTTGGCCTACTGTACATCCTCAATACCGGCTGGAACATTTCTCCAACCAACAAGAGGCTCCAGGTCCTTTGTTGCCTTGAAAACCCCAAAATCATACATTTCTATACATTTCTGGCATTCTCCATTTTCTGGGGTTCTGTCATCAACTTCTGCCACCCATCATCCAATTTTCTGGGTTCTTGGGGTTGCTGGTGATTTCCAGCATTTCCGGGGGTGGCAATTTTCCGTTGGAACTCCAGGTGGCCTGTGATTCCCAGCTCCATTTCCAAGCCGCAGTTCACCTGTGCCATCGGCCCAGGTCACACACTGGAAATAGTTTCTCAACAAAAAAAACATCTCAAATGTTCTCAAATGTCTTTGTCAGAACAAATTGAAACTTAGACGCCAAGAAATTCTATATTATTTCAACAGTTGTCAAGATCCCAAGAAAATTGCCTTGGCCATCCTCTCCAAATATTTCACGCAAATCTCCTTGGCAGCAGTGTCTGGGGGCTTTTCACATGATCGTGGGGAACCATCACCTGTACAAGCATCAGTTGATCTCATACTCAGAACTTGCTTTGGTGATGCCACAAGAACACAAACTATTCGTTTTTCTCCACTTCCGAGAAAAAACACAAACCTCCAAAACTTCATAACTGGTACTGGCAAACATCAACATCAACACGATCAATTAGGACATTTTCAGCATCATCCAAACAATCCAGCTTCTGACAGTACAATCCCAAACCACCGTTCATCAACCGCCATCCATCAACCTGGGTTTGACCATGATGGATACCACAATTTATGGCCATTTAAAGGTCAGGAACATGATTTGCTAAACCATGATTTCTTGCGGTCTCCCCAAAATTCTGACACAATTCCCCAGAGCATTTCCACCTTTTGGTTTAATCTTCATTTTATTTGGTAGATAACTTCAGTTATACACTCTCAATAACCACCAACAAAAATGAATCCATTGTCAATCCAACCCGCCATTGATATCCAAAGAAACAATCAATATCATGAATCCTCTATCTAAACCAAACAGTAACGATGGAAAGATCTGATCCAACTAATATGATTGATGGTTGTGTCTGAAATTCGGGGGTAACCCCCCGCCCCCAAAGGGCAATTTGACGGGGAAAGCAAAGTTCTAATCCATTGAAACTGGGGGGAAGCCCATTTTCGGACAAACCCATACATCATATGAAGTTGGTGAGTTTCATCGTTTTACATCCCACTACACACACACATATATATATATATGCCCTATATGAATATCTCTCGTTGTGTATTCAATTTATCCCATTGGCTGGTTATTCATTATAGATGCCATTCATATTAAACCATCCCAAACCGGTATCATTTAAAAAGTTGGTATAATTTGTATCCCATTCATATTCCAGTATTAAACATGATGACAATTCCTATTACTAGTGTTTAATAATGGAATATAACTGTTTAATACTGATTTTCATGTATTCCATGCATCCCAATTAGTTGGTACAACTTTCATGCCATTCATATTCCACCATGAAAAAACCCATCAAGAATCAACCCATCCAACCCATCCAACCCATTCTTCGCCCAGCAAGGTGCGATGTTTTCCTCCAACGGTTCCTCCGAGAGGTCCAACATGTGCGATGAGAAGAGCGGCTCCCCATGACGCTCAAAGTATCGCTCGTCCGCCTGGGATGGGACGATGGGACAGGGATGGGGATATGCACAGTAAGGCTGTGGGTAAATACCATGGATAACTAGGGTTTATGGAGGTGATATCTATACTTAATGGGGGTAAAAAACACATTTCTAAACCAACTTATAACGGAAGGTACCACTCTGTGGTTGATAACCATTGTAGGCCATATGGAGGTTTCCTAAGTCATAGGGGTACCTCCAGATATCATCCAGTCATTTGACCATGACTTAGTACAGGTTAACCCATGGTGGTTTGGGGATCCACCATTTTAAGAAACCTCCATATAACACATCGCCAAGATAATATGAGAATTTATGAGATGATGACTTATTGATAGTCAGTGCTTCACAAGTAGTTGGTTGTTCATGGCTCATCCACGGGACCATTGTTCGTCAACAACTGTCAATTGGTTTGATTTGATCCATAGTTTGGCCATTTGAGTTGTTTGTCAATACTTTTTGCCAATGGTATATTTGTGCCCCCAAACCAGATGATGTTCATGGCTCATACTGATCAATGTCCGGATGGGTGTTGAGGCACCGTTCGTGAAAAATAGGAAAATCATTTTTGGGGATAATCTTTCCGACTACTTTAGCGGTAGAAATGACCATAATTGCAACACCAAGAAGGCTTCTTGCCTTGTGAAAAAAGGGGCCAAGACCACCAACACTTAAACCTCAATTGGTTTTAAATCCAAATTTCATCTGAAAATCAACCCATCCAGCAGCCCATCCCGCCTCTAACAGGCCATCGAACCAAGGCAGCAGTTTCTTCGCACAGTGGTCGGTGTGCAGAATCACCGGCACGCCATACTGCTCCGCCACGGCCCGTGCATGGTAGGCGCCGCTGACGGCGCCGGCGATGGCGGCGTGGAACTCGCTGTTGTCCTGGGGCGTGATCCGTTGACAAAGGTGTGAGAACCTTGAAACCAGAGGAACACTTAGGAACACCTTCTTCCAAGTCCAACTGTTTGAGGATCCACTGTTTTTCGGCTGGAAAATTAGGATCCTAATTTGAACTGAGGATGTAGGATAGCAAGTCAAAGATAGTAGGGCAACCAATTGGTACTTTTGTGTCTTGGTGGTATCCAACCAGAGTTGTATTTGATTAGCCTCTGGTAGTGTCCCCATTGGCCTCCTGGTTGACCAAAACACATTCATCACATTTCTTTTGAGGTAGCTTATTGGACATATCCAACTTTCCATGGTATTGGACATGGTTTGCATCGTGAAGAATATGGGCAAAACAGCTGAGTGCGGATCATGCCACCCTCCTTGGCCTTATCATCTCAAACATGTCTCGGAATTCGCCGAGCATGGGGAGTTTCATCTACCCATCTTTGGGGTGCGCGCAGCCCCTCCCTCCCCCCCAAAAAAAGATAGAGGGTTCACCAAAATAGCACCAAAGTCCTCTATAGGATGGGTCAAGAATAGGTTAATGTGGTAAATCCAATAATAGTCACCATCCCCAATATCACCATAGATGGATCCTAATAGTCACCGCGGTGGACCCCACATGAATCACCATGGTCCCATAATTTGATCGATGGATCATCACCGAGGATCCAAGCCCTTGCCTGCGTAGAACTGTGCTCCGCCGGCTGAGAACCTTAGGGTTTCAGTTGGTTTCAGGGGGGATAACACCAAAAACCAACAAAATGGTGGTTCAACGTAACTTGATAAAGAAATATGCCTTCGATTCTGACGCATTCATGAAATCCAGCATCTTTTTCCATATCTCATTCATCAACTTCCTTATCATCTAACGATTACAATCACCAAACCTTATCTTTCCAAAAACAAAGTTATCCACCAGATGGCTATGGGTCAAAATTGCATACCCCAATAAAAAAAAAATCACAGACGTTTCAATCTGTGGTTTTCCAAGTCTTTCAATTCTTATCCCCATCCCCATCCCGAACCCCCCACCATCCCCCAACCCACCATCCCCATGGCCCAGTCACTGGATCATGATGGGCGCATCCATCTTCCGCGCTGCCTCGATGCAGGCGTTGATGGACGAGGACGAGACGCAGTTCACCGCTGGGATGGCGTAGCCTTAGGCGAAGGCCGAGGACGGAGGGTGGATGATGGGATGACGACATGGCTTGGTTTATGTCGTGTATTTCCTCCATGAAAGGCTGGGAGAATGGTGGAATAACTGGTGAAATGATGGGAACTTATGACATAGTGTTTTGTAGTTCCTGGGATTGGTTGAAGGGAAAATTTACAGGAAACCCAAATATTGAATGGCCACAAGACATGATTCCTTCAAAAGTTTCTTTAGTTTAAACCAATGACAAGTTGCTTTTTCAGGACCATGGAAGAAAACAGTTGAATTGATAAACGAGATCCTTGCATGAAACTACCAAACATGGAGAGCCTGCACCCAAGAATCACTGCGAATTCACATGATGATCTTGTTGAGTGCTTGTGCGGACGTTAGTGAATCCAAGGCCAGGTGACGCTGTCAACGAAAGTCTAAGTCCAATGAAACATGGTTGGATACAATCAAGAAGGTCACTTGTGCATATTGTACATGTACCCAACTATATGATGTATTCAAGAAAACCAAGCAAACTAAACAGTCACACACACACAGCCAACCACAGGGAATAAACAACAAAAAGATAGGACAGTAGGAATCCCATTAAAAACCATGGTATAAATCGAACCTTTTCCATTTTTCCAGCTTTTCCATTTTTTTTTTGGGGATTTCCATCCCGCCATCGGTTTCCAGGAACCGTTCTCTTTGGCGTGATTCAGCAGATCCACCAAGGCTTGACCCGACACCTGGGCCACTCGACATGGCGAACCCATAAATGGCCCACAAATGGCCCATAAATATGACATGTTAACGAATATTATTTTTTGGAATTATCCAATTTTTTTGGAATATGTGGTAATACATTGGAATACTTGCGACATGACAAACCATTTGCAGCAACTGTCTCTTAACTCTTGGTGGGATACACACATGGTGTATGCATATAGCTTGTCTATACACACATTTCATGTTTATTTGCTGATCCCAAAATATGCTCCAAAAGAAGTCTCTGTAATATTTATGGATGAAGATTAGCCCTATCCAGGGTTGTCCAAAACATTTATGGTAGGGTCTCTGCAAATATTTGTTCTGGAAACATACTTTGCATCCTGAGAATATTTTTTTGGGGAGAGTTGGCCAACATTTGAGATTTCACCAGCAACGTGGATTTCAATGGGAAAACGTGCCCGATATTCTTTGTGTCCAAAGCTGCAAACAGAAAACCCGCGCACCAGTGCATCAAAATAGCCCAACCATCTCACCAACCAGCCTCTTAAGAAGACATGACTCAACAGTATATGACCCGACACTTTGAAACGGTTTCATGGTAAAAACAAAATGCTCGCCATGAAAGACACCAGTGACAGCAGAATGAACTTATTTCATCGGATTGTGGCGAACATTTGGGGGGTATTTAGGATTAACTGAACAGATTTCAATTGACACTGCTGCACATCATTTTCCCATCAGAAAAGTGACGCCCATCAAATAGTTGACCCAAGTAAATTTCATACGTATACAAATTATCTATCCAATGAATGTTTCAAGTTGACCCAAATTTATGCAAACTCAGAGGTGATTTTCTAATAAAACTCATAGGGTTGCCAATGTTTTCCATCTCCAATTTGTGGGTGTTTGCTCCCCAGAAAATCAACACCTGCCAAGAAACAGTTGTAGAGTATTGAGGGGATAGGACCGGTCCAATTTTAGCCAAGTAAGATCAATTGACTGTTAACAGTGATCAACCCCTGCATTAAGCTTTTAGCAATTGGAGGTTTCCTAAAAAATATGGATACCCAAAAACCATTGGTTTACCCATTGATAGTAAGCAATTTTTGGATGAGTTTGGGGTCCCCCCTTTTTGGGAAACCACCGCATCTCCCAATGGCCAGGTCACAACGCCCGGGTGCACAGAGTCAGGCATCTTGGGGAAGGAACCAACTGGGGGGTCACGGCGCGACAGCACTGGGAACCTCAATGCATTGGGGATGGCAGTGCCTGGGGGGATGAGATGAGTTTCGTTTGATTCAGTGGCGACCTTCAGTGATCTTTTTTGGGAGATTTGGTTGGATGGGGGTGAAAGATGGTGTGAAGTGTGCATGAAACCGAGCGGAAACTCGGTTCAACGTGCGAGAACAACGTGCGTTGGCGGAAGGGTCGGGGTTTGGTGTGCAAACCATGTGCTTTTCAGCAAGTGCCAAGCTGAAGTATACCCACATCATCTGAAAGGCTGTAGTGGCAAGGGTGCAACAAACATGGGACCATACGACACCGAACGCATTTCTGTTGGAAACTTCCAAAATGGGTCCGTGCCAAAATTGAATAGCTGCTCCAACACTGGACGGTTACTTTTAAAGCTAAAGAATCCATGCGTGGCCCCCAATGATCACCAAGATCTCTCCATGACCGCAAACATGTTTTTCCCGAGTTTTGATGCAACTAGAATCATGGCCACTTTGGATGCCGTGCAAAAACTCAAACATTTGCAGGCTAGGCCATTTCAGAATTTACAGCAAACAACAACCACTAAACTCATCTCCACCGAGCGGCCTCTTCTCATCCAGACCTCGAGCACCGGATATGACCCGGGTGGCTGGGATGGACAAGGTATGAGGATGCCACGGAACTTCCATCCATCAAACCGCAAGGATGAAGGATTTTCACCCCATGAAACATTAAACATGCCCAGTATTTGAGACATACTGCCAAACACAATTTTGAAATGGCCATGGGTGAAAACCTGCTTAAGTGTCCTGGAGAACAGGAACAAAGACAACCAACCGCAAATTAAGACGGATTCAATTAATTTATCCATGTTTATAAGTTGATTTGGCGTATGCAAAATTCGTTTTTGGTCGAACCTCCATTTCTTGGCCGTTTTTAATAAAACATCATTTTATCATTTTGAAATCCTCAAAGGTGAACGCTTCATTCTCAACAGTGGAATCATCCAAGATCCTTGACTTTCGATGAGGGCGATCCTTCTATCCCCATATTTTAAATTTCCCAGTCCATCACTTATAAATGTGGAACCCCATGTTTTTTGAAGGTTTTCCGCGTGGATCCCCACTGCCATGGCACTGGCGGGCTGCGCTAAACGCGTTGCCCGGCGCTTCTGGCGTTGTGCCCGGCTCAGGCCACGTGCAGCAGCAGCGGCGGTTGCAGCACCCGCCAGGGTCTGGGTGAAGCCATGGTGACCCGCAGCCTGTTGGATTTTTGACCAGCATGGGGATGGATATGGACGGGTGTATTGGATATGATGCCTGTCTAATGCCTTTTTCAACATCCAAAATTTGTTGTTCTACACATTGTGCATATTGTACCTTTTGACTCGCCAATTGTATATTTTGACTCTCCGTGCTTTATTTTTCTAATTTACTTCACAAATTTTAGTGCAAATCCTGTTTACCCATAACCCCACGTATTCCTGGGACATATATCCCAAGATATCCCAAGGCAACTCCGAAACCAATGGGTTTGCGCCTGTGGTGCAATAGTTGGTGATGCCTGGGCGGAAAGGAGCAAATTTGCAAGCTTCATAATGACAAAAATTGTCAGCCCATCGGTGACCTATTTTTGGAACCAAAAACAAATCAAAGATGCGTGCTCCCAATGCTGTTTGTCGTATCATGGATGTGACGCTTTCGTCTTCCTAGCCGTCCCTTTTCTGCCTTGTCGATTGTGGAAGTGCACGGTGTCTTGAGTGGAGCGCGCGATGCAGACAGACAGGCTTGGGACAGGACATGTCAATTTTCTTAACTGGTGGCTGGGAAGGAGGTTAGCTACCCTCCAGCATGTTGAAAATTCATGTCAAACAAACCGCCAATCACTGAGCCAGCCTTGCCTGAAGCACTGCCGGTGTGACGGGCGTGGCTGGCTGCGCCGACAAAGGCGCCACAGTGAAGGCTTCCATTGCGCCGCTGTGTCGACGCCCAACCACGATGCTGCAGCCAAAGCTGCGATGCCGGGGCAAAATGCGCAGGCGCGGCCCCGTTTCATATGAACAAAAAAGGCATGGTTTACAAGATGACCTATCGTAGCCTGCAGGCACTGTGCAATGCGAGCCGCCCGTTCCCGAACCTCTCGCTATACCCGCAAGCCTGTCAAGCTGGAAGAAGAAGGTCCTAACAATGGCCAAGCTTGCCGGAACGGCCACTTGCAGGGCTCACAGCTGCGCAGCCGGCCCCCCCTAGCCACCCCAACTTGAAGCGCGCGCTGCCGCAGTTTGCCATTGCAACTTCAGGCGCGCAGTCGCTGCCATGATTCCACAGACGTGGCTGCGGTGCTCGTCAACTCATCTTCACCTGATTGCTGTCCAGCAACCATGTGCAGTTTTGAAATGGTTTTCGACGTTGTCGATTTGTAAGCGTTCGAATCTGCTCGAAGTTTCTTGTTTCTTGGTCACAAAAATGAATGGCTGGCCGCAAGCGTTTATAAATTCTAGAGCCAATGCAAAACATGCCATGGCGGAAAATGACAACAAATAAATTTGCAAGCTTGCCGCGTCAGTTCTGAATATTAGGAGCACCGTCGCGGTCATAGGTGGCATAATGCAGAATCCACCGAAGAATTGTGGGGCACGTCCATGACTCATGTCTGTGGGAACGGGAAAACACTCATTGCTCGGTAGAGAACATCAACCAAAAAACACAAAAGATTGAAAACCAGGAAGCAGCTAGGGGCATCACATTCCCCGTCTCAAAAAATATCAGTGATTTGGCGGCGCCATCCCCAGAACGCCAAAAACTAATAAGATTTATCAGGTAGTGCCCGTGCCGGGGCGGAAGTTTCAAAAAGAAAGCGCTGCTATGAGAACTCGCTGGCCCATAGGAATGTTCAGTGAAATCCAGAAACACTGAAGTGCTGAGGTTGTGAGGTGCATCAACGAATGAGCGCATGGTTGTGGAGCTATGAAACAACCAATGCTCGACTGATGGAAGAAACGAACGCACCAATGACTGCACAAATCCATGAATCAACGAGTCGTCGTCGAATCAATGAACTTCTGAAGCCATGAGTCAATGAAGCGATGAATCGGTGGATCAATGAAGAAGCCAAGCAACGAATCAATGAATCAAATGAGCCAGTGCATCCATGAACCGACTGAGCAACGAAGCAATGAATCGCTGAATCAGAAAATTGGTGAAGCAATGAATCAATGAAGCAACAAAGCAATGAATCAATGAAGCAATGTCAAACGAATCAACGAATCATTGAACCAATGAATCAATGAACCAGTGAACCAATGAATCAAAGAATCAATGGATCAATGAATCGCTGAATCAACGAATCACCAAAGAGTGAACAAAGGAATCAGCAAAGCAATGAATCAATGAGCCAATGACTCAGTGCATCAATGAACCAATGAATCAGTGACTCCATGAATTAAGAAACCAATGAACCAATGACTGAACAAAAAACGGATGGGTGGATGGATGGATGGATGGATGGATGGATGGATGGATGGATGGATCGATGAGTGAGTGAGTGAATGACTGAGTGCGTGAGTAAGTGAGTGAGTGAGCTAGCGAGTTGAGTGAGGGAGTGAGCGAGTGAGGAGGGAGGGAGTGAGTGAGAAACTACTTTGCTGAGCTACTTCTTCCCTGAGCGTCCTTTTCGCTGAGGTACCTCTTCTCTTGGCAGCAGCCCAGCTACCTCTTCTGTAGCTTGTGCAACCCAAGTCTTCTCTTCGCACAGCTTCTACAAGAAGTTGAGCAACTTCCAGCCGCAATCCTGCATAGCAGTAGCCTCGCAGCATCACTCATGCTTTGCCGCGCGCAGCAGCAGAGCCAATGCCTTTTGTCACAGCCGGTTGCAAACCCGCGCTGCACCAAATTGACCAACATTCGCGCAGCGTGTGGGGCTGCTCTGAGATCATCTGTTTGTTTCTTAAACCGAGCTTTCGCTACAGTCTCGTGCGCATGCGGCCCCATCTTCCACAAGTTCCGCCCACCTGCAGCGAGAAGCAAACTTTTGATCAAAACCGAGCTGCCGCTTCAGTTTCGCTCACTTTTTCGTCGACATCGGGGCCCGCAACCGCGGAAACAGAGACCCCACGCCGGCGACCCCAGGAGCCACCACACTCGAGGGTTTTGCGCCCGAGTGTTTCTTGCCTGTGAATTCGCACGCTTCCGAACTCTTGCGCTTCCCAACTACTTGATGATGTGGTTTACAGGATGGTGTGAATGCTAACCATGACCATCGTCCGCAACTCAGAAGTCTTCCAACTAAACTTCTTTTGGCCAAGGCCAGGACCCCAGCAAAAGTCACCAATGTCAGAAAACCGGTATTGACAAGTGCCAATTACCTTCTAGGAAGCCATAGAAACGCAAACTCCACCATTCTGGATGGCCCCAAGTGGAACTATTTTCATGCTAGGATGTGATTGTCAGGAGGGCAGCTCAACCTTGTACCAACAGACATCAAAGCTGGAATCCGCTTGCAAGATATCATGATATGCAACCATTATCTGCTCTTGGGAACAATCAAAATCTGACAAAAAAATCAATTTAGGAAAGGTATCGCACCAGTTCGCAGCTTGACCAAAATGTCCAATTTCAATCAAAGCATGCAACAACTGTTACGTCCAGTCAGGGTCACCTGGTGTAAAGTGTTGATAACATCCTCTTGATTTTGGAGATCTTCCGTGATTTAAATTTGAATGGGTATGCTGTATGCATCAAGACCCGGGTAGTACCCTGGGTTTCAAATTACTATTTAGCTAGGGTGCCCGTTTGCGCCGGGGATTTTTTTCCCCTGACCTGGGGATTTTTTTCCCGACCCATCCTGTCTCATCTTCCCTACATCTACCCAGCCAATTCTGTCTCATCTTCCGTACATCTACAAAATTTTAAAGTTGGTTTAGGGTGTCTTTGGGGTAGATTTTAGGATGGGTTTAAGGTTTATTTAAAGTTGGTTTAGCGTTGGTCTAGGGTCTATTTAGGGTTGGTGCTAGGGTTGGTTTAGGGTTTATTTACGCTTTGTTTAGGGTTGGTTTAAGGGTTTTTGTTTTTGCAAGTTTATTTGATGGTTGTTTAATCTTGTTAAAGGGTTTGACGGAATTAATTAAAGTTGGTTTAGGTTTGATTTAGGCTTGGTTTCGGGTCTTCACTTACAGGTGGTCTTGAAGTTTAGGATTAATTTTCTGATTTAAGGTGCCTTTTAACGGTTGGTTTTGAATGCATTCTTCTTTAAGGAATCTATTTAGGGTTGATTCAAACTGTTTATTCAAGGGTGCTTTAGGGTTACTTAGGGTCGGTTTAAGGTGTTCATTTAAGGTTGGTTTATGTTTTATTCCCGGTTACTCTAAATTTTGTTTAGGCTTAAGGTCTAGTTCGATTTGGCGCTTATTTGGGGTTGGCTGAAGGTTTGTTTGGGGTTTCTTTCGGGTTGGTTTTAAGGTAGATTTAAAGTTTCTTTAGGGTTGGTTTTAGGGTTTCTTTAGGGTTGGTTAAGGTGGATTTAAGGTTTCTTTCGGGTTGGTTTTATGGTTGGTTTAGGGTTTATTTAGGGTTGGTTTTAAGGTTGGTTTAGGGTTTATTTAAAATTGGTTTTAGGGTTGGCTTAGGTTCTGTTTAGGGTTTATTTAGGGTTGGTTCAGGGGTTTGTTTGAAGTTGGATTGAAGGGCATTGAGGCTGGATTGAAGACTACAGGCGTTTTTGTAGGTGGTTTGTTTTCTTCCTTGCTTGCTTGCATGCGTGCCTGCGTGCTTGCTTGCTTGCTTGCTTCCTTGCTTGCTTGCTTCCTTGCTTGCTTGCTTGCTTCCTTCCTTGCTTGCTTGCTTGCTTCCTGGTTGGCTGGTTGGCTGGTTGGCTGGCTGGCTTGCTTGCTTGCTGGCTTGCTTGCTTGCTTTCGAATGGCAACGCTGGGCTTGCTGGCCACAAGAGTGCTCACGAAATGAGCGCAGAAAAACAACTTCTGGGGGAGGGGAAACAACTCAGCAAAAATAGTATACCTTTAGCTAGTGGCTGTGGATGTTCATCTCCCTGAAAGATCAAATAATCATAGGTTTGGACCCATTTATGCCAAACATATCCAGCAACAAAGGTTCCATCCTGGTTCCGAGACTCGGTTTTCGGACTTGGCAACTGACGCGCCACTCATAGGGATTCTTGCTACCATCATCAAGCCCCCATCCTTTGGGGCAAATTTTCGTATTGGCCCTTTGATCCCTATGGTACCTTGGCATCCTATTGGTACCTTGGTATATCTTGATAGGTTCTCCCATCACCAGATCTGAATGCTATCCCCCTTCCCAGCTCCTCAGAAGCCCCGCAAAGAGGGCCCCTGGAAGTTCAACTCATCAGCGATTTTCAGCAGCTCCTGGGTGAAGCAACGGCGGCGAGTTGAAACATTGTCACGACACCATGAAGTTCCATGGAATCAATTGCATGACACACTTCAGTACCCACTTGAAATGGAAGGGCTTTGAAGATCCCCATGCTAAAACTTGAGTACGCAAACTAGCAGTCAGGAAGTCTTTGGAACCTCTGCTCCAAAAAAACATAGGGACCCGTTTCATCCCAACTTGCAAGCCACCCCCAATGGAACTTGCGTAGTTCACCCATGGATTGCAGACCATCTTTCCATCCCAGTTGCACTGATGGGGACTGAAACAACTAACCCACCTATCTTGCAAACACTACGTCGGTTTTTGACTCATCCCAGGTATGAAACAAGTCTCAGAATATGATTCACCTCAACCAGTAGCGGGTAGTACCCAGACTTTTTGCTTGGTTGAAACACCTTGCAGCTTTAAACGCCATATCTAAATTTGCACCTATGCAGCTCCAAAGGAATCATGCATGGTTGATAACATCTTGCAAAATTTCTTGGTTACCCTCTGGTAAATCAACCTGGCAAGGAAAACCCCTAATTGTGCGAGAGGAACAGCAACTATAGATGGGTGATTGGGGATGGACAGTCAACTTCCAGCTGAGATGCCCATTCAACTTCACCATTTTTCACGGTCCAATTCCCATTTTTGTAGGTGAGATCCGCACTTTTGCTGGTCGATGGTCGGGTTTTCATAGGATTTTCCATGAAAAATCGGCCAGATTTACCAGATTTTCATAGGATTTTCAGAGGATTTTCCATCAAAAATTGCAATTTTTTGGTCAGGAGATCCCCGGTGGTTTTGGATCAAGCCATCCCCTGCCATCCTCAGATCGGCAGATCCTCGCGGCAGGTGACCATCTTCTTCAAGGCTTTAGCGGCAACGACGCCCACACCTCGTGGATATCCAATGGATTCGCCATGAATGGATAGAGGTAATATGAGGTAATAATTGATCATTCACGAATCATTTAGTACCAATATGCAAAATACTAATTGATGGATCATCCATTAATTGATGGTTGGTCACAATTCAGGTGACCATTTGTGGACTTCATACCAAATGGAGAATGGCGGAGTAACTTTGCTTGTTGAACACATGTAGGCAAATAAATGCATCACTGGCCGGCATTGGGCAGATAAATCTATAACAAAATTCTAAGTAGATTCCCCAAATCATAGATTGATCAATGGGAAACCCAATCATCATCTTCAGAAAGTCTCTTACTTGCGCAGGATGCAATCTCCTTAGGATTCGGTTGGCTGGACAAGTTTATTTCTGCAGTTCTTTGGCAAACCTGAAACCCCGAGATCGACATGAATGGTGGTTCTAGCCATTTCCAACCACGTTTTGACATACAAAATCTGGCCGCTGAAACGACCATCGTTTTTGCCAGGCAACTGTATCCACCGCGGCAGTCCTGGTGCACCGAATTGGATGGGATCTTCGGTCTTCATCTTGCGATGGTACGATGGTAGATGCATTGCGCAGGTCATAGATTTTAAACCGAACAAATCTTCGATACCCAAGAAATTCAATTTTCAGGTGGGTCCTTACTCACTTCTTGATCTTCCAAACGCACCTGAGCTGTGATGGTTTTGGGTCTCAAGTGGGGACAGGTCAAAAGGAAACACCACCAACACCCCCAAAATCAAATCGAAAGACAGAGGCAGTCACCCAAGTCCATCGGGTGTGTTGACTCTGTCATGAGGTGATGGCACATAACTTGAACATATCCTCATAGCGCCAGAGATCTATGGCACCGCAATCAGTTCTACCACCTGCAACAGGAAAATTGGCGAGTGATCCCCACCATGAGATTTTATTTGGCATATAGTGTGATACATATTTTGACATTCTTTCTGGCAACATTTTCTGGCAGGGAAGAGGAGGAGAGGAAAATTATAAGCTACCGAGCATCATCCCTTTCTTGTCAGGTCGAACATCTACAAAATCGAACTGACAGCAACCAGATACTTCCCATTTCCCACATGATTCTTCCCAACAAAGACGAACATCTGGATAAAATATACCAATTCACTGTCCTCAAAAGATATGTCATTTTGGGATAGTTGCGCCAATCCAATTCCAATCATTTCAGTGATGCCACGACGTGAGATCGCAACATTATTTATCCAGAAAAAACAACATTTCTATCCCATTAGATCCTCACTAGACCATCTGTTTTTGTTGCCCAAATCGCCGTTTTCCATGCTTGATTATATCCCATTGTTGTTGTGGATTATATCCCACAACTGTAGAATATTCACCAGAATCTCCCATCCCATAGTGTATCCCATACTGGTTATCAAACATGGTTTGCTGCCAATTTCCCCCGTCATTTGTGGATGATTTTCCAATTTCAATGACCAAAGAAGCTGGGGATTTCCCATTGCCGCACCATTCACAAGCTGGGTGCCACGCCGTCATGGCTGCCAGGGCATCTGGGTGACCCTTGGGAGATACCTGCAGGAGACCTGCAGAACGTGCCATCCATGGGGGCGGGTGGGGAATTTACTTACGAACACAGAGGTTTTTTGGTGGTTTAGGAAGGTTTTACTTTGCAGATTTGGAGATTTGGAAATTCAACCAGCAATTTGATATATTTCGCAAAAAGTGGGAAATGAACCTTCCCAAACAACTTGGGGATTTGTGATTTTGATTTAAGAGAAGATGAAGATCGACACCGGAAATGGAGATGCACCTAAAAACATGGAGATCGGATCTAAAACTGTTGGAGTTCCTTTTCCAAAAACATGGCAACACGGATCGTCACACCCGTGTGTTTTTGACATCCAGGTGTCAAAACGCCTCACGTTTTGTCGTTTTTGTAATGACAAGAATCCACCTCAGACGACGAAAAGTTTGAAGAGGCCTTTTTTTTTCATCTCGCATGTAGTCATCGGTTGNTTGTCACTTAGACTCGTTGTGGCGATAGATCCATTGGTAGATTCTATCCCAGAACTTGCCATTGATGGTCGGGCCAGTGCGGTTCTTCATTTGACTGGGGCAAAATTTCTTGAGGTGGTTCCAACAACGATCAATCTGCTGGGTCCCTGCAATCTTGGTCTTTCCTCGCGCTCGCACCGTCCGAGCCCATTCACTACGCATGTGAACCACCGATTTCACAACCAAACGTTGCTTACGGTGTTACAGCGTAGTATATATTAAGATAGTAGAAGATGTTACAGCGTAGTATATGTTAAGATAGTAGAAGATGTTACAGCGT
>BGPT01000505.1:147430-227366 GCA_003297045.1 Symbiodinium sp. clade C Y103 | reverse complement strand
AGGATGTTACAGCGTAGGATATGTTAAGATAGTAGAAGATGTTACAGCGTAGTATATGTTAAGATACTAGAAGATGTTACAGCGTAGTATATGTTAAGATAGTAGAAGATGTTACAGCGTGGTATATGTAAAGATACTAGAAGATGTTACAGCGTGGTATATGTTAAGATACTAGAAGATGTTACAGCGTAGTATATGTTAAGATAGTAGAAGATGTTACAGCGTAGTATTTGTTAAGATAGTCGAAGATGTTACAGCGTAGTATATGTTAAGATAGTAGAAGATGTTACAGCGTAGTGTGGCGTAGTATATGTTGACGTAGACTATGTTGACGTAGTCTATGTTAACATAGTAGAAGATGTTACAAGAGTAGAGAAGAAGAGTTAGCCAAAGCCAAATAAGGAAGAACCACGTGTAGACAGCAAACGAAAGGACNGTAGAAGATGTTACAAGAGTAGAGAAGAAGAGTTAGCCAAAGCCAAATAAGGAAGAACCACGTGTAGACAGCAAACGAAAGGACGTTATTACCCCCCCCACCCCCCAAGAGAAGAAACAAGAGCATGCACAACAAAAAAGTGAACGCCTGCACGAGTGTGAGAATACGTGTCACCAAAAAGATGCAGGCAGTTTCACCGTTCCAACCCTGGAATGTTGGTCAGTTTGGATGCAAAAAACATCGGGTTTCAGTTTGTTTTCTTCGCTGCAAAATTGGGATCCGTTGGATCCCATGCTCGTTGGGTGAATCCGCACTTTCATCATGGTCTCCACATCTTCATCGTTCTCCCCATGCTAATTACATCCCCATGAGCACCGCCTTCTTGACCAACTTTCGAGACGTCTTCCATTTCCAGTTTTCTGGGATTTGATAGATCGAATTGATCGTCTTTGTCAAATCATCCACCTCAATTTCTTTTGACTTGGACTTGCAACTTTGGAGGGCTCAATCATGATCTATCCTTTCCACCCAATTTGCTGATACACAATTTGTTCAGTGCATTTTAAGATGATACGGCCATAGTCTAAATAAACCATAATATGTCAACAACCTGAAATGTTCATAACTAATGGTTAAACAATTGTTTATCCAGATTATGAATGATTATGATAGATTTTTCATGTTCACCATACTAATTCATCATGAATTCGCCATTTGGGGATGGTTCCCCTTAAATTAACCACCTTTCAATCGTGACGTTGCGATCTCCTTCTGGGCCCCCCAGCTCTTCACTGCAGCGAAGCGGACGTCTGCAGACACATCCTGAAACATTTGTGGTGGCTTCCCTGTTAGGAAGGCGAATATATGGGTTAACATATGAGGCGTTGTATTTAAACACATACCAAATTGTTCATTATTCCAAACGGGGTTGTAGAAAGTAGCAACTGGGTATATTACATATATACATACATGGAATATACTCGGTTACATTGATTGGCCATATGTACCGCACATGTGTATGTATACATACAAATACACATGGGTTATTAACCAGTTATAAAGCGGGATGCGCATCCAAGCACATACGCCGATTCCAGTTATGCTTCAAAATTGACTCTGAAACGACAAGCCCCTACGGCTTCCAAGGTGGCCCCATCCAAATCAACTCCTACTGGCCCAACCTTTTTTTTGAGCCCTTTGAAAGGTCATGATAAGGGCATAAGTCATGGTAGCCTGTTCGCATCCCAAAAAATCGATGCAAGCATTCGGGGATGTGAAAAGCTACAATACCAAGTCTTGGGGTTTTGGATTTGATTGATGCCTGTACGAATTTGGCTCACAGATGGATGGGTTTAGATCCGAAAACAACCAGCCCTTTGTGGGCTCAAATTAGTACCCAACCTGGCTGCATCTATGATCCTGACCTATATGAACAATCCTAAACTTGATTGGAAACAGGTCCCTTCTTGGATCATTTATAAGCCATACACGTACAAACCATCATCTCTTGTACCATCCAGCCTGCATCATGGGAAGCAAAAGCTCCACCGCCAACTCGCGACTCTGACCTGCCATTCTTGGACAGCAATAGGTCTCCAAACACCAGCAGTGAAGGGGTGTTGTTGGGGAAGATGTTGTGGACCCAAAATTGCCTCATACTCCCCAATATCCTCATCATCTATTGCTGATTGTTCGCAACCAGGTAAAATCCATCATTTTCACCCATCATGGGTTTGTCCACGAATAGGGAAAACATACGAAACATCCCTTAAATCCAACGGTATAATCATCATATTTTCCATACTGTCCAACTTGAGGTAAGTTCCCCAGGACTTGACACCCAAGCTGCCTGCCACCCGAGGTATGGCCCGCACAGCGGATTTTCGCACATCAGCGTCCTGCTGGAACCATGGAGGATCTCAAGGAATTGGTGGGAAAAATAAAGAGGAAACCGCTGGCTTTTGCCATCTCTCTTGGGGCGTCGAGTTCCGGAAGTTTTCCTTAAAAAAACCTGGGAGTATCACAGTGGTGTCTTGGAAATGATGACTGGTGTGATCGGGTGTGGATTGCAACCAAAAGCAAAATGAGAGAGGGTTGATAGAACCATCATTCCTTGATCCCCCTTGATCCCCATTGGTGAAGTCAACCAATAGCAGAATATTAGCAACAAAATGCTAAACTGGATGGACAAACTATTTTGGGGTCATGCAGGTCATCGACAATCGGGATGTCATTTACGATTCTGTACATATCCATCCAATATACACCCCCTATCTGGTTGAATTTCAGCAATTCACCAACAAAAAACGTTGGCTGATTGTGGGGCAGGCCAATCCGAAGCATCATTTACAAGCCTTTACAAGTTCATATCTACCAGTATCTCTCACAAGTAAACCATTTCTACATCTCCACAAGACACTCACAAGCCATATCCACCATACGATGATGGATCAAACGCCTATACCTCTTGGTGAACATCAAATTTAGGTGGCAACTAAATAGATGTTCATCTTCCAAACATATCGGGATTCCATAGGTGTTAACCAGGTGTTAAACCTCCATCCCCAGCATTTCGTCCATGGCCGTCGTCGTTTTTTTCACGCGACGATGGCCAGTTGCCTCAGCGCCTCGGCGGCGGCGCTTTGCTCCGCGTCCTTCTTCTTGGCGCCGGGGCGACCGGTGAAGGAACGCTGCAACATGGTGACCTCGGGTGGGGATGGGGATGGGGTTGGGGATGGGATGGGGAGGGGGGGGATGGGGTTGGGTTGGGGTTGGGGGGGTTGGGGATGGGGGGGATGGGGTTTGGGGTAACTATGTGGCAAAATGGATGATAATGATAAGTTGTAGATCCCAAACTGACGGGCAATTTGAATGGAAACGATGATGAAGCAGTGGATGGAATGGGGTAGCCTATTTTCAGACCATGGCAAAGCGAAACGCATATGTATGTTGATGATGGCTGATATTTTAATACGAACTTGATGGGGGATGAAGGTGGGATGAAGAATTGAATGACTGAAACTTTTGGTGACCTGGTGGCGGGGATGGGATGATCTTGCCAGACGAATAAGTATGTTGCGAGGATGGAATCAAACAGCAATAGGGAAGTTAGAATACTGAGATGACTATGGGATCACGGACTGTGCTCAAATGAAACAGGGACTCCAAACGACAAAACTAGGGATGTTGGGGAACCCTATGGGAGGGCTCGAATTATGGAGACTCGTGTGCGAATGACATGGGATAAGATGTCAAGAGCTATCTTAAGATTTTCAACAAGTGATGCGGAGTCATCTGTTTGAAATATTTGCGATACTGTTCGCAACTTCCCAAAACTTCCCCGCATCTTTTTGGATTTCTCTGCTTTTTCGATGCTTAAAATCTCCACATCTCCAGCATTTGAAACATTTTTTTTAATCTTTTTCCTCATTTTTACCACATTTTTTTTCCAGTTTCCTCCAACTTTCCCCATTTTTGCCGGGTGAACACCGCACCTCTACTTTGCTGACGAAGCCTTCGGGTTTCGTCTCCATGTCCTGGTTGGAGGGTTTGTCCAATAGGGATCATGAAAAAAATCATAAATCGTCATGTCTATTGATCAGATTGGTGGTATATCACCATTTAATAACAGTTTAGATCAGCGTTTGATCACCATTTAATGGGTTTTAGTGGGATATTAATGGGAATATAATGATAGCATACGATCATACTGATGGATATTTGATGAATATAGCAGCTTATGCGGTGGCATATCACCATGCATTGATGTAGAACCGATTTATTTCATTATCTATACATATCTATACCAATTGAGTTATGGGTAATATGAGTCGGATGTAGCAATTTACTGGGACGTGCTGGGCTATAACCATTCAATGGGATACTTAAGGGGGCATAATGGGATAACGTTAAGATAACATTGAAGGATATTTAATGGTATATTGTCAACTATGGATAGTTACTAGATACAATCAGATAACCATGAACTGGGAGGTATAACAACCATTACTGGGTTATTTAATAGTACCACACCCCCAGATTAACATAGATCACACCTAATAAATGAATTTGGAGGAAATGAGTCTTCCAACCCGTATTTGATAGAGTCTGTGTAAGTTTTATTAGTCATTTTCAAGCAGGAAACCACAGGTGAACAGGGGCACCCATTTATAGTGGAGCTTTTGGCCATGAAGAGATTGCCAAGGCACATATTTCAGCAACTCTTCGGCAGGTTTCTTCCATTTCTTCAAGGCCCACTCATTCCTGAAACGACGCTGGCGAGAATGCTAATTCATCTTGGGACAGGTACACAACTATGTATATATATATATAGAAGTTATGTGTAACATGCTGTGATATTCCCAAACCTCAGCACTCCAAGTGATCTTCGCTTCGCCCTTCAAACGAGACCATCCTTCATGCAGATTCTTCAGGGGACCATCCGCGCTTTCTAAACAAATATGGAGATCTTCAGGCGGCTCCTCCACTGATTGTTACAGCATGACATGCAGCAAACGCTAATACTCTCCAGTGATCATCTTCCCATATTCACCATCAAACATGGGGATTTTCCACAGGTAGTTGTGACTTGATTGGGCCACAAAGACTTTGTCCGGTGTTTCATGGCATGGATTTCGAAACATCGGATTTCGTAGAGAGTTCTCGCTTCCCTTGGGGTCATAGCTGAGGCTCAAACTCAAGGAGTAAATGGAAATCACCAAATCATTTTGCTGAATCCAGGGCTAGTCTTTGGCATCCTATTGGAATCCAGATCTGAGACCTTCAACAATTCGGTTGGACACTTTCGACCTTACATCTGAGCAACGAGATGTAAATTCTTGGTGGTTTCAACCCATGCTCCCCAGAAAAATCGTGAATTGGAACCATCATCTATCAACTCCTCAAAACTGCCGACACAACCACCAACTTTGTTTCGAAACAATTTTAGGATTGCCAGAACTGCTTCTACCCAGTGAAACAGCCCACCAGAATAAAGTGACACACCCAATACATAGCCCATACTGAATTGTAAAACAGTTGCGGGTTATTCAAGACATTTCAAGACCATACTCAATTGGGGTTTGTCATTGGGTTTAATGGCCTCATTACCCTTCAGCAAGCAAATTAGGCGATGCAAAATCATGCCCAAGAAACATTCCGTTCATCAATCAATTTGCCCAGTTGGTGGGTGGAGTAGTTTCAAACGAGCATCAATAAGCCCTTGCAATTGGTAGTCGCTGTGAACGTAGCCATCGTAGCCATCGTTCCACCATTGCTACCATTGGTGGCTGCCACCGGGGCCGATGGCATCGATGGCATTGGTGCAGGCGTTGCAGGCACCGCCGGGGCGTACGCGGGGGATGGGGTCGAACGAGCGGAACAAGCCGTTGAAGCGCCACTGGAAACTCCGGGTGCAGCGGTTGAAGGACTTGAAGTATAAGTGCCTGTGGGCCACGAACAAGATAGGGGAGAGAACATCTGCACATGTCTGGCATCAAGAACTAGGTGTTGATGTCTGGTGCACAGGTAGAATATCTAGTGTTGACACAACAGATCTGCAATGGAGTGAATTGTATCAAGAAATCCACGCTGTCTATCTATCGATCCATCGATCGATCCAAATCAAATACAGTATAGGTAGTTGCACTGCAACTATATCAACCATAGACAAGCAATCTGCACAAACACACAAACCCACATTGAACCACATGTATCTTTATCCAAATACGCACAAACACACACGCACATCATATATTCTACACACATACAGATCTTAGTAATATATTCCATATATCAAGCATTGATTCCATTGAGCAAAAAATAAGATAACTTTCCTCATCTAGTCACAACTCGAATTCCCAGCACTATTTCCACTTTTCCCCGCGGGTTTTTCAATTTTTCAGCAAGCTGCTTTTCATCTTGATGCCCGGCTTCAGGTTCATGGCTGGACACGCCAGCTTTGTGGATGCCAAGGCGGCCTGAAAATTTGGTGACACGTTCAACGGTTCAATGATTTGGGGTTAAATATGGTTAAATCCAATCCCTGATTTTCCCATATTATTGTGGATTATTGTACCACTTCTTCCTTGTTGAATCCACCAATCCACCATTTAATTTTGTTGGTTGAATTATTGTACCACTTATTGTTGGCAGACCTCCCATATTTTTCCATGAAAATACACGCATCGACCACCCTGTTATCATCCAGCAAAAAACATCTGACTAGTAACTGCTGTGGGTTGGTTCTTGTCATCCAGCAGCTGGTTACGATGCATATGGACGGCCACCACAAAGAGATGTCGCCGCTTCGTCTTATCCTCGTGCTTCAAGTTCTTGCACCGGTCCTGGTGCCGTTGAGCCACAGCAAAATGATTTCGTTGGATCGTGATCCTGGTGATTTAGGAAGTGCTCAGTGACCCATCCCCCATGGAAAAATCTAGATCTCCACATTTTTCTCACGTCAATTTCTCCATCTTATTAAATAGACAATATTCCCATTTGAGGATAAGCCATGCGATGTTTCGGGTTCCCATTTTTTCCACAACCTCTAAATAGCAAGTATGGGTGTTTTCTGAGCCAATTGCCGGGGGTTGACCAACGATGATATTGTGTCATGAAACCGTTGCCAAATCACCAAAATAAGAATATCATCCAACCACGCCAAAAAAACACCCATCCCTGGAGGAAGCAACATGTCCAACCACCTCATTTTTCAATCATATTCATCCTTAACCATATCAAAACCCCTATATTCTCTTGGTACAACCAGCACTTTTCCATATTTTCTAAGTAAACCAAACTCCTCCAAGTCCGCCGTTGATTCCAAGTGACTGGGTCCAAGATCTCCTCCAGTTTCACATCGCCCCAATATTCGTTCACCTCCTTGGCCGTCACCGTGACGAAGCCAATGGGCGAGGGATACTTCATCTCAGTCACCACGCGACGGCTTTGCCTCGGATCTGTGTGGATGTTTTTGTGGGGAAAATGGAAGGTCCAAAAAATATGGAGAGGACCAAATGAGAGATGGAAACCACAGGTTTTTTTAGATGTAACCACATTTTGGTTGTTCTTTTTGACAAGAAACAACCAGCCTTCGGTCCATAAAATGGCATGCCATTGGCACAGGTCAGTCCACGGCCAAGGTGCGGAGGATAGACACAGATCTGCTCCTCGGTGTAGGTGAAGAGATCGTCGGGGTTGAAGGATTGTCCCATCGTCTTGGCGCAGTACTCGTAGACGATCCTGGGAAGTTGAAAAACGATCCTCTGTGAAAAGGGGCCCTGGGAAGACATGTGCAAGTGACATCAGGAACACGATCCCAACCAGATAAAGGAAAATGAAGAAATATGAAGAAACCACCGACCAAACTGAAAGACGTGTAATATTAACCAGCTGCTGTGAAGGATAGAAGCGTGAAACTGAATCATGGTAGTCATGGGGATAAAACCACCATGAGTGGTGGAAAATGACAGAGGCCAAACATCACCCAGATTGAAAAACAAGCTCCAACCCAAAAATCGTGGCATTCAGGCATCCATGAAAATTCTATCTCCGGAACAAAAAATGGCCAGGTTTTGCCAGTTCCAATGCAATGTTTGTCAATTCCGATGATTTATCTATCATCTTTTCTCGGGATTTCCTTGCTTCATGTTCATATTGTTAGTTATTTCCCATTGTATCCACATGAAATGGTTGGCTTTATACCCATTTTTTTTGCGAGTGAATTCCGACATACCACCGAGAGTCTGGAGGCAGTTGAAGAAATTCACCTGCAGCGGTCAGGGTCAAATGGATGCAATCCTGAGGGATACCAACAATGATGGGTATACACATGGAGCACCATGGGTAACATGGAGAAATCACCATTGCGAGACAACGATTTTCTGCCGGTAGGATGACCATCTTGACCCATAGCAACAGAAAGAGGAACACCCCTCTTATCTTCTAGTTGATCATGCTTTGCCGCACTAAGATTGTCAAACATTGGGGTATTCCCTGGGTAAACTCATCTCATATTGTTGCTTGTATTCCCGGCTATATCCCCATGATATCCCTATCATATCCAGACAAAATGGCACATACATGAGCTTTTGGTGGTATTCTCTCTGGTGTTCTCCGCACTATGTTCCCCATTATACCCTCATCAAATTCGCAATGGAACATCTCCATTTACAAATGATTTTCCTGTTAAAACCTCACATTTTTTCTAAAGATTTCGCAGTGCCAGGTTTGACACCAGAGGCTCGTCCCATGTCGTCCCCCTTGTTGTTTCGTCAGATCCTCCCGTGTCCCAACGGGAACCTCAGAATCTCCAGGGTGGAAAGGATAGATCCCAGGCCGTGATTTGGTGCTGGCCTCGGCGGTTGAGCTTGGCAGAACGGTGGGACTTGCAAATGGAAATGGTGAATAATCATTGGATGATTACAGTAATTCAATGGTAATGTATCTACATGTATATGTATATATATATATATACTATACTGTATATATCATTGGTGAATGAATACATTAGCTTGTGAATCTTGATTTAAATCCAATAGTTGGAGCCAATCGTTGATATCACCTGTTAGGCTGATTGGTTTGTGGTAGTTGGCCAGTTAAAATAGTGATTTCAGCAAGCAGAGATGGTATACTATGGCGATTGATCCAAGAAGATCTAGGGATAATGGTTGGATGAACAAAATGCAGCGAACAAGGTGGTAAACCCCCAAATGGTTCGAATTCAACCCATGAATTGGGGTATCAACAGGATTACATACAACCAATCTGAATGATTAATGATCGTGATATAAAGTAAGAATCAGTATCCGTTTTTCGGGGGTTCTGGCTTTAGATTCCTCGCGACGTGGCGAGGTACCAGGGAACCATGGGGTATGGTTTCTGGTTTTGGATTTACCAACACCCTTGAGCCACTGGACATCCAAAAAAACCGTAGGGTTTAAAGGCTGAGTACTCAATGATAGGTCCTCCTGATCATACAAAATTCAACAAGGAACATCATCATAATGGCAAAATCAACTCTGACCATCCAATGCCTTCATGATCGCGATAGACCCACAACACGATGAAGATCTCGAAACATCCCCAATATTAGTGGTTGATGCAATTATATCCTGCTACGAGTACTGTGGTTGATATGGATAGTTTACGGCATTGTGTTTTTTATTGCTCAAAGCAATCGTTTCATTATATCCAATTTGTTGTTGATTTTACACACAAACAGATCCCCATTGGGGGCTTTCCGGCTTTCCTAAAATCGGGCTACCCCAAAATCATCCACTTTCACTCCACATTTTCATCATTTTCCATGAAATAAAGCATCCAGCTATTGGGGTACCCCCATGTATGGAAATCCCCAATGAAATATCACCATCCTCGGCAACTTGGAGATGACACCGATAGCACCAAGCTGCAAGACGTCGTCTGTGCCGCTCATCCTCTGAGAGTTGCAAGTCCTGTCATGCCCATCTTTGCTGGTGAATTCCAAGATTGGTTGAACAAAAATCCCAATTCTCCCAATCATCAATCTTCCAAGTTCTTAACTCATCCCCATCTACTCTCCATCCCAATTTTTCTTGGATCTCATGGAAATCCTCCAGCCCCACCTGATCTTTGGCCACTTGGTTCAGGCGTTTGGCCTGGAAGATGAGGATTTCACCAGTTCTGGTGCTTCATGGCATTTCTGAAGGTTTCTTGGGGATTTAGACACCATCTATGGAGATTTAACCACCATGGAGTTTCATCGAGTTTTATGGGGGAAGTGATGTTCACATAGACCCTGGAAAGCGGGTATTTGCTGTCGATTTCAATGGGGTCCCTAAATCCTTAGCAACTGAAGTCATGGTAATCTTATGGCAATTTTCATGAGACGATTATGGTTTTGCAGTGCCCAATTTTGAGATATACACAATGGAAGTCTTAGCAACCTGTGGGGATTCAGCCCAAAGACCCACAAACATTGGGGGTTGAAGCGGAAACCAAAAACAAAACATGGATTTAAGCGGATCTAAGCAACAAACCAACCGAGAAAGGTTATGTGATTCGGAAAAATGGTTGCAACTTTGACCAGAAGAAGTGCAATAAAATCACCAACACATGGGGGATTCAAGCAACAATTCAACAGTCACGGATTGACTGTTACCAACAGGAGTCACTGAACCCAGCAATGGTGGCAAACCATAGCAGCTATAGCATTAATTTCATAGAGCGGGAATGAGCGGAAGGTTTCAAGCCTCGAACCTGAAAATTTGGATCTGACACCCGATGCACGAATGACCATAGCCAAGTGGGGATACAGGCCATCAATCACAGGGATATCTTCACCAATCACCCTTCCTTTATATATATATATATTTATATCCTATTTTATCCCACTTTTATCCCAGTTGCTATGAAAACCACCACATTTTGCTGGTGCTATCCTGGCTTTGGAAGTGCCTGGATCCCAAAAACCCACGGCCTTGTTTTCTTCTTCTTCCGGATGGTTGTCGAAATAATAGATTTCCTGAGGCCCGAAAAACATGAACTGATCATCTTGGAACAACGGGGAATATGACCATCTCCTGAGGTCAGAGGACCATCAATTGCACGTTGCATATGACGATGACATACTATGACCCTACTGTGACTGTATGTCTTTTTCAGCCCCAAAATTGCGAACATCTTTGGTTCAACATGGTTCAGCCATGCGTCGGCATTTTCGTGCCGTGCACGGCCACTGCCTTGGATATGGCTCTTCGTGGTGTTGAACTTGTTGAAACGTATCACGAAGGCACAATCCTCGCTGGCGGCAAGACGGTTCATGACTGCTGTGACTGTAGTGCTTTCTGGGCACAAGTACTGAAACAACATGGGTAGCAAGTGGAAACTAGTCACCAATAGATTTCATATTTTGAGCAGCCACCAGGTGAACCAGCTCAACAACTTGTGAAGCTTTGACCCATGAAGCTGGGTCAAAGTCCTGGCCCTGTTCTCCCAGGTTTATGTACTTTCGACATCTTTCGACTCACAACTGTTTGCAGGATCTAGCACGCATCCACCCAAATTCGGCCCAGTGCAAACTAAGACAAAATCGACATCCACAATCACAAATCGATGTTTTTGAAAATATGTTCCCATTCATCTCAAACAGCTTTTCCTTTTTCCATCCATTTTTGGTTTGCAGTAAATGGGTTACCTCCCCCAAAAATCCCAGGGTTTTCACCACATTTTCCCATGGTCCCCGTCCCCATGACCGAGGCTCTGAGACATCGACGCCTTCTTCCAAGGCATTGGTGCAGACCAGGACGTTCAGATCACCCCGGCGGAACTGGTCCATCTGCTGATTCCGCACGCCTGGGAAAAACCAGGTGGTTTTCAAATCAGGGTGACCCCAAAAAAACACAACTGTTTAAAATTTTTAATAGTTTAATGATAGGTATTTTTGGAACCACATATTTGACAGATTTCCATTGATTTCCAAGATATCAAGATGTTTCAGTGACCAAGAATGGCCCCAACAACCTTTGTTCAGAGGCATTGTAGTGTCAACTAAGATCACCATGGTGTTGGGTACATACCCTCTTCGGACCCATCGCCAGGTCGGTTACATCCCAATTTTGATTTTGCATCCCTTAGTCCTGATGACATCTGCATTCCTATACAGGAAAACAGTATAACACATTTCATCAGACCATATAGATCCATATAGTATCCAAATGTACAACATACACTTTCTTTCTTATGTATGCAACTACAATCATGTAGATATGTAGCCCCATACCCAGCAGTGATGTCATACCCTTCTCCTTTCCAGCCAGGTACAATGCCCGCAGCCAAGCGACTTTCGGTCATGGATCCAACCCCAGAGACAGCGCCAGCACGGATGTGAAGGGCTGCTGTTCCTCGGGCCACTTCCCGAGGGGATGAACCAATGGGAAAATCAGCAAAATCCGTAGGAGATCACGGACTAAGCGTGGACATGTCGCAAAAATCAAGTTTTAGATTGCAAAATGGTGATTCAATTGTCAAGGAGAATGGTAACGACAAATATGGGTGGTATAAAACATGACTCAATATGAACCGACCAACAGAAATTAGGATATCAAACATGGCACAGACAGCAACATTACTTCCGGCCGAACACTTTGCAAAGAACAAGGACTCACATACCCTCAATGGTGCCAAACAACTAGCTCCCATGGTCCACTGGCCGGGTCTCTTTGGAACTGCTCGTTGACCAAATGTGCCAGTGGCATGATCAACGCAACCTGCATCATCAGGGCTGGACTGTCAGTCGCCCCCTGCGGACATTTTCCTTCCTTCCTTTGCGGGTTTGTACGGTTCTCCAAAGCCCTGAAAACCTGGCTATCCAAAAAGGAAAGTAAAGTAGTCTTCCAATCCCCAAATCATGGCAGGATTTCTACTTGGAGGGATGGGCAGGCACTCCATGGCACCCCACCGCACCTGCGTCACGAAGATAATGCCCCTGTAGGTGCCATCCTTGCCCCAAAAAATGATGACGGGCTTCAGCATGGTTGATCTTGCACAGCTTGCATTAGTTCTTCTTTAGCTTGTTAGCCTATTTGTCCTTTTATGATGATGACCAAAAATCCAAACATTAGCCTATCAAACCAGGGTTTACCCAGCGGTTTCCATGTGTTCCGCCAAGCATCTCGGCTTCTTGGCTGGAACCTGAGTCATGGCTAATCATCACTATGTGTTTCCTGCATGGCTGGAGAAACTCTGAATTTTCACCACAATCATTACCCTCTGCCAATCAAACATGGCACCATTTATAGATGATTTTCCCATTAAACACCATTTAGTTCGTAGATTTTCCAGCCTGCCATGCTACCAGAGGGTAAATGCTTGTGGTTGGCTCATGATTTGGATGGTTTCATACAAACCTACTCGATGGTGAATGGTTTGCAAACAAAGCAGTTGGCTGGCAATCCCTGTTTCTATATGTAGAAACGATTCCGTCATTCCATTGATTAAGAAAACATCCGGAATACAAACGTGTATGACCGGGCCTCCCTCCAGATTCAATTGAATGATCAACTCAAAAAATCGATGATATTATGACCATGCATGAATTCCTGGACATTGGCACCAAAAACAAAAGGACATGTTTTTTTCCCAGTGCTTTGAACGGGTTTCCCTGTTTCATCTATTTGGGGACCACTTAAAGGCAAGCAACGGCTGACCCCGAGGGTTGATGGGGAGAAATGGTTGAAATGGACATCCAAATCCCAAAAGTGCCCAGGGCAAGATCTCCCAGTTGTGGCATGTTCAAGCTGGATATTTCTTGCTTAACAACTCCAATTTTTCATGGTTGAGTCTCTATCAGCCTGGGGGTGAACTATGGTGAACTGGTCATATGACAGCTGAGCAGCAGCGTTCTTAGAAGTTCCAACAATCCTGAGCTGGGACTACCATCAGAAGGGCCAGGTTCACACGTGGAATTGGGAGAACTTTGAGTTGCGGGCTTGATCGCAAGGAACAACCTGCATCAAACTGAAACCAGGGTTTCTGCCACTACAAAACACATGTAGGGTTTTGCTCCAACAAACTGCCTGAAACCAAGTTTGGGAATTAGGAGGCATCTCCAAACCCTCAGTCGTTGGAAATACCGTATGCTCTTGTTTCCACCGGTGAAAGCAGTGTATCAAATAGGGAACATGACCGGACAGGGTTTGTTGGTGGTACTCTCCAGTCTTCTTGGCAACATCTCCATCTTTCTTGTTATTGATGACGATGATGATGATGATGATGATGAAGAAGAAGAAGAAGGAGAAGAAGAAGAAGAAGAAGAAGAAGAAGAAAAAAGAAGAAACACATAATGAGAAGAAACACTGATGATTCAAATGAGAGACACGGAACATTGTGGAACCTATTCCAGCCACTGGACTGCTTTCGTTTCACATCTGCAGGTCATCACCTGCCTTCACCAGTGGAGCCCAAGGATCTTTGTGCTTTCCCAGAGATCGACGGAACTCCTCTCAATTGGCCTGCGCAACTGTGAGGGTCAGGTGCATCCCATGATCACAACTGATGACATGCCATTGTTGGGGTGACGCATGTGAAATCTGAAGTAACCCCATCATGGGTGGGTTTTCACATTTGCTCCCTGGAGGTCACCTTTGTAAAAACATACTAGCTGCTTCGTGCGTTTTCAAACGTACTTTAAAATCATTTAAAGTCAACCAAACCAAGGAGACTTCCAAAACTTGAAACCATTTAGAAGGTCAATAAAGGTCAATATTGTCAATATCCTTGTCGTAAATGGTACACGAAAGTTCATACAGCCAGACTCAGCCCATTCATCTGGGGTTGCTCCTGGGTCCACCATCCCTCCATGTGGCGCCTGTTGCGCCGACCGAATCGCCCATCTGCCGAAGTCGTTGGGTCAACTGTGGCATTTGACTGCGGAGATGCGCTGCCTAGGTGGCAATGGCATCCAGGATCTACTGAGGGATGGATAATCAAAAACAGTTGGGCATGAAATATCTTGAACTGGGGGCCCCCAATGTAATTATCATAGTTTCCCTTGCAAGATGAACAAAATCTGTGGGTTCTTCAGGTTCCGCATGTGAAGAAAAAAACATTCGAAACCATCAGCCAGAATGATGTGTGATATGGGTAAACTGTCACTGGACAATTGGGAATCGCATAAGGCCAATTGCAATAATTCCACTACCCTTACGATAGTCATTTTTGCCAACAAAACAGCAATCGTTGCGGGGTCTAAAAAGAACATCTCAAGGCCCAGTTCAGTGGCCATCCCGGATGATACAAGGACCCCTCATCACAGAGCCTGCTAAGGCGCCACATGACATGATTTTCACTCAAGCTGAAGCTCAGGGGGCAACGCATATTCGTAGATGCTTCCTATGCTAACATCATAAAAAAGCACCATACTCACATATTACGATCTGTCCTGCACCAGAACTGCCGTAGGGAGGAATTCAGCTGGACACCGCAAGACTTCCGTCAAAGTTGCTTCACCTGGACGGATGGCGAATACCCTTGCCTGACAACGGTCAGCAACATAGATTGTTCCGCATTCAGTTACGAAGAAGTCCCCTGGGTCGTTCTCGGCTGGGAATTGCCAAACCAAAACCCGTTCGAAGGACTGAGCCGGATTGAAGCGTAGAATGCGGCGGTTGTAGCTATCAAGGATATAGATCACCTCTTCCTTGGTCACAAACATCGCGCGAGTGGAATGCCGGTCTACCGGAAGACTCTCGGAGGTCATGACTGTCTGAAGTCTCGAGCCCACCAGCTTCTGGAGTGCGTTGGTCAGCACGTACAGTACTCCGTTGGGCGAGCAACATATCTCCGTGACATTTTGCACATCATGGAACCTTGGGTGGCCAGGTTCATTTCGGAAACTAACAAGCCTATCGCGATGGAGCACAAAAATCTCCCCGGTGGGAGAGATCATAAGGCTACGAAGGAATTGCAGATCATCGATTCCTGTCACGCTTTCGCCATTGCCATTGCCTGCAACTCGTTGTGCGTCCGCTGCAGGGTCACCAGGCTTCCAACAAAGGATGTTCCCACTCCAATCAACGGCATAAATGGCACCTTCGTGCCAGCGCAAGATTTTGCACGCCACAGGCAACACAGCTTGCCCTGGCGGTTCATTGCTCGCACCAAAATTTGGTGACCAATGTTTTAAACAACGCCGTTTCGGCTGAAAGTCACTTGAAGTTTGGGTCTGCCGAACTCGTAGAGCTTCTTCAACTTCCCGGTGTAGGTCAACAGCAGCTGATCCCGATAGAGTGGAGCGGCCCAGCCGAAGCAAATTGNGTTTGGGTCTGCCGAACTCGTAGAGCTTCTTCAACTTCCCGGTGTAGGTCAACAGCAGCTGATCCCGATAGAGTGGAGCGGCCCAGCCGAAGCAAATTGTCAACGGAAATGGATTGAAAATCCACAAGTTGCAGCAGCATCCCAAGCGAAGCATTTCTGTCACTGGAAACTTTGAGCCAGATAATCAAGCCCTTCAAGACCGCCTCCTCCCGAGACACTAGCAAATCTTCTCTTTTAAGAATTCGGGCCAGCTGACCAGAACTGAGCTTTCCAAAGTCTGGGTGTTGGCTACAAATCTCAAAACTCTCAGCGACCTTCTCTTCACAGGCAGCTGCAAGCTTCAAGGCATACAAGCCGTGTGCTCCTTGCAGGACTTGCAGGACTTGCAAGGCAGAATTGCTGTCCAAGCAAGCACCAAAGCTTGTCTCAATCACACTTGCTAACTTTGGCAAGTCGTAAGCCTCTGCCAGTTGTAGGAGTTCAAGACCAGCTTGCAGGCTCACCTCAGGCTGTCCACCATAGATATAATCAAGTAAGGCGGACACCGCTGCATTAGAAGCAGCGATTTCCACTGGCTGTCTGGCTGCAGATAGCATGGCTGCGTGGGCACGATGGTCTGCACCGTCATTGCTCTTCAGCACGACATCACAAAGATAATCTTCCATCCAGAATTCTCGAAAGTGCTGAACGATGCCGACTTGATGCTGTACCAAATCCAGGTGTTCAAGCTTTGCAGCTGCCATGGCGCAAGACTTCACCAGGTGGCTGTTCCACCTAAAGGGTTAGAATGTTTGTATTTCTTGCCCCACCTGTGTGATGGGGAGCCAAGGATTGTTGATGGGATCTAAGGCCATTGGTATATTGAATGTGACATCATCCATTGATGAAGGGAAAAAAAAAAACACACACATATTTTGAAATGAGATGTGTACCTGCCTACTATCATATCCTTCACGATGCTGTGCCCTGGTACAGAGCAATGCAATTTTCCATTTAAATCCAACACTTGTGAGATATCAAATGTGCCAAACCATTTGTAAAGCAAAAATATAGGATATTCACCAACCATTTACCCAAACTTTGCACCCCAACAAAAATCAGGGATTTTTGCGCCATTGTCCTAAATCCTGCTTTGCAGGTCAACCTGCCAACCCGGCCCTTTCCACTTCAAACATCTTTTCCAAGCACGAATGCCCAGCTCCCTTTGGGGTCAAGTAAGTTCCATGTTGAAAAGGCCCCAGTTGGGGTTCCTTAAATTAGGGCTACCCCAAATCATCCATTTTTGGTTGGTGATTTCCATCATAAAACATCCATTATTTGGAACCCAGCTCCACCCCGTCCAAGGGACCTCCGCTTCGCCACAGGCAGGCACTTCACCCAAGAACTCCAGGGTCGCAGGGTCCCAGCCTGGCGCGATGGCAATGAGCTCAGCCCCAAGGAATGGAAATAATGGGGATATCAAAGGAGATATTCTAATGGGAATCTAACTGGAACGGGATATTCATGGGAATATTCATGGTAATATCATGGCCAAATAATGTGCCATCCATCTACTTGGAGGTGCGGTTCCAGTGAACTCGGTGGTTCGATAATCATAGTTCTGGGGGTTATGTTCCAGCTTCTGTGGGTTATTACTATCTTATTGATTCCAATGAATAACCCCACTCCTGCACCCCCAAGTAATTCATCAACCTCCAAGTGGGGCCTTGCAAGACTTTGCTGAGTGAATTCTATGCTTTATGGTTTGTTACCTCTTTCAAATGTAGCTTTTAACCCCCAACTTAGAACTGTGGCGGCCACCTTGTGAAATACGGATTAAAATAAATCCGGTACTCAAGCAAGCTTTTGGGGCGTTTATCATTGTGTTTTTGGTCTAGATTGTTTTCTTTCAATGCAGAGAGTGATGAAGATGATTGATACCTCGCTCGAATATCCAGTTCATTGTTCATTCATGTTCGATACATTTGGGGTTGCTATGATGCTACTCCGGGATTCATCATTAGGAAAAATAAACTGACCAATTCGCTGTGTTTGGGATTTTGTAATCGTGAGAAGGTCATCAATGTGCAAATTCAAACCGGGATCTTCAGTCATTGGGGGACCCCTGAAAGACATTTCATATGCTAGCATAGATGTGTGTTTTTGTGTGTGGGTGTGTGTCCAAGTATGGATGACGAGACTCCAAATGCAGATGTGTGTTTTTTCCGATTCCACCTCTTTTTGAGATTTCATGTTTGTTGAGAGGAAAACCTCGACTTTTGAAACAACCAAAAATGCGGAGTCACTCGAAAAATCGTCCAAACCAAGGTCCCATGTCATGGGCAAAATCCAAGTAGCAAGGAATGGATTTTTTTGGCCAGGAGGCCCATTCCTGGCAGTGGCAGGTGGCACGGTTTCAATTGAATTTGGTGAAATGTGGGGGGTTCCTCTATATAATGATGTCGTCTGCTACTCAACTGGTAGACCCCTCAACTAAACGTCCCATGCGTTTATTCTCCGGAGTTGATATTAACAGAGCTGTTGATTTAGAGAAATCCGATGATTGTTGCGCAAGTTTATGTGGAAAGATTGCCAATTTGTGATGGGTTTGCATCACGTTGCACTGCTAGGTGGTGTTCTGCCATTGAATCTATTCTCAATAATTGGGATCACCTTCTACAGCAAGGAATTGCCAAAAACTCGAACTGCAATTGATCCTCAGGTTGCCGAAACCTGGAACAGATACTCCCACAAATGGTTTGTTGGACTGCCGAAATACCCTCTGGTAATCAAACATGGCAATGGAAAATCCACCATTTATAGATGATTTTCCCATTAAAACCTCCATTTATAAGGGATTTCCGATTGCCACGTTTGATTACTGGAGGGTACAAAATTTGGGATTTGGGGTCCCAACTGGAAGTGAGGAGAAGTCCGTCCCATCATGGGTGCCCTTTCACTGGCGATTTACCAAGCCAAATGCCCAACTGTGTGGTTGAGGAGCCAGCACCAGCATCTTATATTGCACTAATCATGTATCCTGACAAATATGGATATAATTGGTGTATGTATATATATATACATATCTTATAGATTATATATAGTATATATTATATATATAATATATTTATATATTATATATTATATACATATATATCATATATATACATATATATATATATATTATATTATATATATTATATATTATATATATTATATTATATATCATATATATTATATTGTATTTATATTATCATATTTATTTTATATATCATATATATATATTATCATATTTATTTTATATATCATATATATATATATATGTATCCTAATCACACAGGAAAAATCAGCGGAAAAATTAGCCGGTTGTCATGCCACCCCATAGCCAAGTTTAGATACCCTGCAAGACGAACACTTGGCTGTCTTTCTATTCATTAGGGGATGGATGACCACAAAACCATATGTAATCATATATACGCTGCATATACCATTAACCACAGACCATACTTATAAGCCATATATAAACATATATATATATACATACCCACAAGTTGGTATAGTACATCGCCACGATATTCCAAGTCTATTCCCATTGTTTAGTATTCCGATTATATACCATACTTATAAACCATATTCATATATTATATATAATTATAGATATGTTTATATTTATATTCTGACATATTGTACCCATAATGGCCGGTAGATTTCCATCGTATTCCCAGCCGTGCCTTCTGGAAGTCGAACTTCCTGGTGGCTCCACTGGCCCCACGCTGAATCTCCAAGGGCTGTGTCTCCAGCTGCACGGAGCCGCAACCGCCATAGCCTGGCTGCTTTGGGATGAGACTTCACCGGTGAAAATGGAGATTTCACCAGGAAAAAACGGGGAGTTCATCGGGAAAAATGGCAACTTTACCAGCAAAAATGGGAGTTTACTAGAAAAGAATATGTAGTTTAGCAGAGAATCATGATGATTTAACAACCAAAAATGTGGGATTAACAAATAAAAGAAGGATAGAATTGATACAAAACCAAATAAGATGAAGGTTGTAACCAGCAAAGAATGGGATTTGAAGGCAAAATCCTGCTTTCACAGGGAAGATGTGATTTTGACCGAAAACATGAGGCATTGAACCAGCATTTGCAATCTTGCCAGCAGAAACCTTGATCCTGCCATCAAAAATAAGGGCTCTACAAGGAAAAATGATGGGTTGACCAATCAATGTGAATAAAATGTATTGATATGTATCATATACAAAAGCTCCCCAACTGTTCCGAGCAACAGAAGCATTTGGCGCGATTCTTTGGTGTTCAACTACTTTTCAGAAGACCAATCTCGTTCAAGGTTTGAATTTTGAGGAACAGGCAGGATTCCTTTCGTAGGATGTAGCGGTATGTATGATGGGCATGTTAACCCCTAAAAATGGGGATATGTGCGTCCCGTATTCCTGCGTTTGTTAATTGATGGGTGCATAGTTGATGTATGGAGATGGAACTGTTGAAATATATTTCAAATTGCACTTTTGGATATTGTTGGAGTATACCCCAAAAAAAAAATTGGACAACCCCAGGCCGGACCTGGCCCATCCCTTTCCGCCCCGCCCTTTCCGCCTGCCAAATGATCCAAGATTGGATGCTTCGTCCAGGACCACAGAAATCGTCCAAGTAGTACAAGGACCAGCAGCCTCAAACACCAAGTCAGACGCCAGGATTTTTGCGAGGGGTGCCATGAACAAGGCTACGTGAAATAGGTAAATCATCTACAAATGAGCAGTTTTCATGGCAAAGTCTTAAATTACCAGAGGTCATTACCAGTGGATTCCCCACATGATGATCTCTGCAGCCGGGGCGACATCACCATGACCTTTGGGTGATACTCCAGTTAAGTGAGCTTTTAATCTCCATATGGATATAGATCCACTCTGGTAATCAAACATAGCAATGGAAAATCCCCCATTTATAAATGAGTGTCCCATTAAAACCTATTTCCCATTGCCACGTTTGTTTACGGGAGAGTTCATACAGTCATAGTATAGAAGTGGTTTCCTTGGTTTTACTCTCGAATCTAGTGATCTTTTTAGGAGTCACAGCAGCCGTTGACCAACATGGCCACTCAAGCCACTCAAGCCGTTTCAATTGTGGCCCGCATCCAGGATGCAACTAAATCCAGTGGTAAATCATCAGTATCCCATATTATCCCCATTAAAATAGCCCATTTCAGGGGCGTACCCTGTTTTCAGACATACCTGTGCTCCAAATTCGAAATCCTGTCTCCAAGCCCAATCTTTTTACCATCTTGAATTTCATGGGTCCAACAACTCAAACAAGGTCTGAAACAGCCAGAATAGTGCCACTCACCACTCCAAGTGGCTGTAACCCTGTCAAGCCAAAGATTTGCAGGCTCACTGCCTGCAATGCTAGGAATAGAGTTTGGCTTACGCCAGTGAGAACTATATATCTGTAGTATAAGAAAGACACACACACGAAAAAAAGTTTAGGCTTGACTTTTACATCTTTAAGGGACCACTGGAGATTCCTATGATTGTTGGTGTGAGGCAGTTTCAACTGGTCTTATCCCTCCGTGACAACTTTTGCAAGGATCTTCCCATAGCCAGAAGTTTGGCATGCCGATTTTCTCAGTCAAACAACTCAAACCAACATAAACCTGGTCTGACTAATTGCCATGTGCAGATGATTTGAACCTTGGATTGCGTTCCTCTTTCAACCTAAAGAATCTGGGGGTTAACCTTCAAAAGTTCAGGAAGTCCCAGGGTTATCCGGCTCAAGGGGTCAACAAAGCGATATTGAAAACCCACCGGTCGTAGATGATTTTGTCATTTCATGATGGGGCTTTCTTTCCATATCTATGTTCATCTACCTGAGGGTATTCAGCAGATTTTCCCCTTACCTGCGGGTTGCCAGTCATCAAAGCACCACAACTGATCAACTGATGAAGCCAGGGGATGGTCCAACTGGCAGTTTGGATATAAATAATCCCTTCCCTTCCCCCTAATATTAAACACCGCCAAGAAACCGTCAAGAAATCATGGTGTAGTAAGTGATCTACACATACTACCATTTGTGGAGTGTTCAATATTAGTGGAATGGGATTAGAGAGTCTTCACCATGGGAATATTAGTGGAATGGGTTTCTAGTGGGTTGATCAGGAAGTGGTTTGCATGGTGAGTCATCGGGCTTTTGTTCAGGTTCATCATCAATGTTGACAAAAGAAACCTTTGGGCTGCTTGGTGTCTGAGAACTGCGATTTCTACTGTTCCAGCGCAAATAGTCCTGGATCAAATGAGCACTAAAAGGCTCCATGTCATCGGCTTTCTTTGACACGTTCACCTTCCTCCCCTAGGTTTGGATAAAGGGGCCCCTATAACTATACAAAATTATTGGTGACATGTAATTATCCACTTCTAAGTGGAACCGCACCCCCAAGTATGATGATTTCCTGATCTGGCTGCGGAAATTTGACTATCCCCAAGTCCAACGAAAAAAAGTATCATCAGCTCTCCCATGAAAATGACTATCAAATGGCTATCACCGTTTCTTTGGCAAACAAAAAGATTTTGAGCGTCAGAAATGGTGGAATCGCTCAGCGGGATGGACCCAAAGGAAATACACGGAAGCCTGTACTGATGTACTGATGTATATCGTCAAGACGTTTGAGCCAAGCATGATCTCATCTCAACATCATCTCAACAAGTTGCATGATCTCATCTGTGGTACGAGTAGGGTTTTCCTGTCACTGCCAAACCCCCAACCCACCTCCAGCAAGTCTAAGGTGCGCAACAACACCATGGCGCACGGTCAGAATTGCCAAAATTCGGACGACTTGTAGATTTTGCCAGTGATTGGTCACTTGGTGGAAAATATTTTCGCGAGTCCCATGATATATTTGGCCCAAACAAATGACATGCGACAGACACCATATGAGTGTTGGACAAGGCTGTTAACATTACATTTGTGACCATCACCTAGAAAAAGATCCGCGTCAACCTGCAAAATCGCTGGCTCTGACAATCCAAAAGCAAAAGAACGCTTTCGACGATCATTGCTAAGACATGGTTTCCTGCACTCAACTCTTTGGGATTCCCTAGTTTCAGGTGACTAGTGTCTGCATGTCCAAGCGCTACTTCAGAAAGGGCTGCAGGGGAGTGCAAAACAAAGGGTGCTACTGCAACAAGTAGCAACCAGAGACTCCAGTGGTGGTTTTCCACCCCTGAAGCATGGGGTTTGTTAAAGGGAAAACTTACATCAAACCATTACAGGGTATTCCTGGAGAAAGGTGGGATTGAAACCATCCAAATGTGATCTGGTTAACCCATCTACTAGAGGTACATCCACCATAAATCCCACTTGGCCTAGTTGGCCTCGGGCTCAAGTAATAATCCAACTTGCATGTGTATGGGGGGCGTTCCCGTATGGTTTGAAATAGTTGACCCTCAAATTCAATAGTATCCTTTGGTCAAATTCAACAGCTTGCGAACTGGAAAATCACCATTCTAATGGTAAATCATCGAATTGAATGGTCCTTGTTCCATAGCAAACTGTTCAAACTCTTCAATTACCAGAGGGTAAGGTTCCAGTTGGTGCACTGATCCTCCATGGATCATCCAAGCAGTACTTGATGCACGTTGATCCACTGCTGCGGCTTCACTCCCGTCACGAGATCTCAGAAATATGGCACACGCAAATGTCAGACCAGCTCTAATCATGAAATATCAGCTGATAGGGTCTAATTGAGCTGATAGACTTTAACATAGTTTAACATAACAAACACAACCGCACATATATATATATATACATAACATCAGCAAGAACGAACATAATATCTCACCAATATAACTCATATAAAACACAACCATTGCATGGTGAACTGGCCACTCCCTGCCTCTCCGCCCATCGGCACGTGGCGTCTTGCCCACATTCGCGCTGCTGGGACGCCTGGCAAAAGTAGGTGATGCTAGGTGTTAAATCGAGAAAAATTGGACGACCCATAGAAAGATACTGAATTTGAATGTGTATGTATATATATATACATATACACATCTATACACATCTATAGAAATAATTGTATGTATTCAATGGTAAAATGATGCACCAATAAAACGCTTGGACAACGCCCAAAATCCCTGCCTCGCCGGCTTGCTTTTCCCGGTCACCGGCACCACCGGCATCGTGTCACCTTGGGGCATGCGGCATGTGCCATGGTCAAGTTACATGGGGAAATCATCAACCAAAATAGGGGGATGTTGCAGATTTAATGGGAAATATGTATATATATATATATATATGTGATTGTATTATATATATATATATATATGATTATATATATATATATATATATTATTTGTATGTATATATATATGATTGTATAATATTATATATATATATATATGTATGGTTAAGTTAATACGGATTTCATAGGGATTGAATAGGGATATCAATGGTTAATATGGATTCAATGGAAATATATCATGTAGAGTACTGAGATTTTATAGGATTTTACTGGGATATTAATGGTGATGTTGTCGAATTTTGCAGGGCTGTATGTAATAGGCTTTCATGGGTAGAATGGGGATATGTTATGGGATATGATGGGAATAGATCAGAAACAATATGGGTCACATGGGATTCATGGGGTGTGATTGTCCATCATTGGACCATCCCGATGGCCAACTTACCCCAGTTTTGATCACTTGAAATCCATGGTCAAGTTAGGTTGGATTATGGGTTATGCTCATCCCAGTATCGTGAATGGGATTCCGCGATGAATGGCTATGCTTTTTGAGAATGGCGGGATGATTGACAAAATTTCATGGAAAAACAAATCATGCTTTGGTCGTGGCAGATATAGAAATCCATGCTTCTTTCCTGGGAAAGCGATCTTCATTCCTGGTGGATTTTATTTATCTATGTGACTTCTGAAGGTATCCAGTGATCAACATGAGGCTCAAAATGAATCATTGAATCCCAAAATTTTCAAAGTTGGAGAGTTCTATGGACTAATCAGGTGTGAATAGTGGTGCTGATTTTGTCTTTGATTCGGGAACACGCTGGTTTCAACCTCGGCAGCTGCGAGTGAAATCTGTGGAAATGTGGGGTGAAAAGAATCAACTGTTGAACTGCCATGTAGAAAAACGGTATGACTGGGCATTGAACTTTCCATTTGAGTGACATTAAACCCAATGCCAGGGGTGACGCCCTGTATGCCATTTGGATGAATTTCAAGGCGTTGAATTTGTTTCGGGATTCGTTTTGCGATGAACTCCTAGATGATTTTGAGGAATATCCCCAGTGCTGTTTCTGCTCATAGGACCTTCTTTTCGCTGCGACGGCAAGGCTCGCTCGAACCTGACCGCTGCGAGGACGAAGAAAAGAAACGGCTTTGTCTCGGGAATTGAACCCCCAAAATGATTGGAATGGGGAAAGTGATGATAGACCAGTGGATTTATGAGAAGCCTAGAAAATAAAACCCAAATCGCGCTGGAAGAAACGTTGTTACTGGTTATACGCCCACTAAATGTGACATTGAACATCATTGAACCCAGCCAAATCCAGTAGGAAACATCTTCTGGGAGAAGCTGGTTGGAGTTTGGGGTACCATCTGGGAAGAGGTAAATGGCTGATCAGTGCGGATGGTCATCCCTCAAATATGAAAGAACCATCATGAAGCCCGAAACTCCCATTCAACCATGGTTGATGACTAAATCTCCCACATCTGGAACACCATATGGTCTTAACCCATCCCTACATGAAATTCCACTGATTCAAGGCCATTGGAGCCATTTCTGATGATTTCGTCAGATACCCCTCCTCATTTGCCTCCTTGGTCCAGGGAAGGTGGCAGTGGCCATTGAATGTGTGTATGTGCCTTTTGTTCTAGCTATGTATATCATCTATACATTTAATGATGTATCTATATTATGTATCTATGGTGTATCTGTTGATATATCCCTTGTATCTTCGGTCCATTTAGATATTGTGTACAAATATAGGTATAGACATATAGATATATAGATATATAGATATAGATATAGATATAGATATACATCTATATAGTTATAAAAGTAGATATACATAGATACAAATATGAATATGAAAAATGTATACATATAGACATTAGATAGTAGAGATAGATGGAGATGTTGATGGAGATAGAGATAAGTATACATAGACTAACACACACACACATATATATATATATATATAGACTATACGTGGTCAATTTTTGGTAGTCCACAAAAAGATGTTATCTTCTGCTGGTTGTGGTGATGTTCCACGTTTTGCAAAAAAACGAAAGGATTAAACATCATTCAACTACCTCTCAAGTCGGGTGAAAATGTAGCTTCCGCCGGCGGTTGGCCTCATTCTGGGCGCGCTGAAGGGCCGGTTGGCCTGCAGCGGTCACCCACCCTGAAATGGTTGGGTCATTTGGAGGTGGAGAGTCACCCCCTGCGAAGCAACTAATCATCATTTGGAGCGTTCCTGAAATCGGGGTACCCCTAAATCATCCTCTTTTTTGGGATGTTCCATCATAAACCAACCAGCTGTTAGGATATCCCCATTTATGGAAACCTCCAAGAATCCAAGGTGGCAAGCTTGGGGTAGGGCCTATACATGGATGTTTGAATGGGAACATCAACCATAAATGGTGGATTTTCCATTGCCCTGTTATTGTCATCATTATATGATCAATGTCAACCCCGGATGAGACTCAATCCTTGTTGATTAATGACTACAGGGTCACCTTCAAAAAATGAAAATCAAACAATTCAATCGCCCAGGTCGTTCAGGGTTGACATCTGCCCAATAAATTGTGAATGCGACAAATGGATATCATAATGAATAATGAACCCTTCACAAATATCATCACACCGAAACCGGCATTTTTTTCATGGAGCTGGAAGATGATGTTCCTATTTGATTCGGGTTTAGATGTATTATTGGTTTATCTTTTCGGGTGCGCTTTGTTTAGAATTTACATTGCAATCCTGCAACGATTTGCATGGGCTTGTCTTGGAGTCATGTCCGAACTCTCACGAATCCGCCAGCTCATGGTACAATTTTATCGAGGATTCCGTCATCTTTGAGGCATTGACTATATGGGGTTTTCCATCAATGGGGATACCCCAAAATGGTTGGTTTATAATGGAAAATCCTATCAAAATGGATGACTTGGGGGTATCCCCATTTCAGGAAACCACCATATCAACGCTTTTCTTGGCCAATATCCCCATTCGTGAACGAGCCTAAGGGTAGTCCGTAATGATGAATTGGCGAGCGGTAGCAAAACCGAGAATGATTACCCTCTGGTACTCAAGCGCAGCAATGGAAAATCCTCTATAAATGGATTTTTTGCTGGATGATCGCCTAAAAATGGATTGTATAGCCCACCACAGATCACAGCTTTCCATGTTTTGTTGAATTAGACGCAAGAGAATTTGATCCCCAATTTCTTGTTGCGCAAGAAATCTCACGTTTGTTGGTAAAAGCCGTTTAAACCCCATTTGCCCTATTTTTTGCTGGTGAAACCCACACCTGCACTCGCAAGCGCATCTGTGACTGTGGCCTGAAAAAGCACAGGGGCTTTTTGGAGAAGTTTTTGATAACGTTGGTCTATAACCAGGGTCTATGGAGAAAATGACTTCATTCGGATATGGTTTTAAGGGGATGAATGAACATGACTGCCAACTAGATTTGGGTGTTCATAAAAGGGTACCAGTGTTTTCACTCATACCCAACGTTGGTCTAAAATCTACTACAATGACTACTTGAGGGTGCAGTTCCACCTACTAACTGGGTATGCGGTATATGGTCTTACGAGGGCTCCATATAACAAACTTATGGGGGTTATTATCATGGTTATATCCATTAAGAATCCAAACTGCACCCTCAAGTAGGGTTTGTGGGGGGTATAACTGCAGTTGGATGGATTCATGTTTATGAACTTACAACTGCTGGGGCCCAACTTTGATTTTCACCCAAGAATTTTAATGAACATTCCCAGTAATTATTTGTTCTCAGTATTTGGTAAGGCCCATTTTTGTCGCCCCAGCAGTTGGATACTTGGCTCATAGCCGAATTTCATCCAATTTTACTAAGCTGGTGTTGGGTCACCGGCCCCAAAAAACTCCAAAACACGCCACGAAAGTCACAAGTAGCTCACACCACGCAGAGATAGTGATATGAACGGCTACGCCTGAAATGAATCAGTTGGGTTTGCGTCAAAATTGGTACCCTAGAGCAATCCGATGTTGATACTCAAGACCCCAAAATATGCGGTCCCTCCGAAACTTGAATTTTGACCCATTTCCCTGGGTTATCCCTCTGATTGTTGGTGAACCATAGTTCAAACATGGTCAAATCATCCTTCCACACATGCTCGCGGCATCTTCTCATGTGTGTTGCTTCAATTCCCACCACTTCAGGTGAAGATGCGTAAGATCTGCCATTTCTTGAGATGAGCCATCAGTTTTGAGGTGAAGATTGGGTATCATAGCAGTATAACCATATATGGCAATTGAAAATCCACCATTTATACATGAACTTCCTATAAAAAAAATCCATTCATAGGGATTTTCAATTTCCACCTTTGATTACCAAAGGGCACCGATGTTACTCCCAACTCCCTAGATACAAGGGTGTTTTAAAAATGAGTTGACGAAGAAATAAAATCAGCACTTCTTCCCCTGGGGCTCTGTTATTTGCCTATAATGGGTTGGAGCAAACCTGATATCCCATTGCCCCATAATCTCCCACTTTATCCCATGAATGCTATCCCCTGTTCATATTAAATACCCCATTCTATGGACCATAGAATGGGTCCAAAAGATATGTATTTATCCCCTACCTACATTCACCACGGTTTTTTTTGGGGTTTTGCTTTGAATTGTTGGGGGGATGGGATTTCCCAATCATAATGGGTTAATTTCTTCAAGGTGGGGCCTTGTAGTGATGTTTGTTGGTTTAGAAGCACCATTAGTTCGTGATATCCCCGAACTAAAGCATAGAATTCACCAAGTTATAAGCCAACTTAGCTATCATACATTGGCAAGAAAAAATCCATGACATCCCCATGTCTCTTGGTAAAATCCACTATTTTCGTGGCTCGAACCTACCGAAGCCTGGCCTCTGGGACACACGCCGCACCGCAGTGGTTGCGGTGGAGGCTGCACCTGCGGGACATGGTCAGGTTATGGAATTCACCAACCAAAATAGGGGCTATAAGTAACAAAATAGGGATATGTTGTTGGATATAATGGGGATAACGAACAATATACTATATATATATATATACATACATACATATATATATATATATATACATACCATGGTTGAGTTATACGGGATCAATGTGGTATGGCACGGTCATCCATCTCATAATGGAAATCACAACGGAAATCCATGTTTTGACCCTGGCACATATACACATACACAAACAAGCATACATACAAACATTTATAAACATATACAAACATGTACAAACATGTACATACAATTACACGTATTGACATATAGACCTACAGATAATATATACATTAGATATATTTACATATCATCTATGTATATATATATATGAATCATATCTCCTCAGAAATATAATAGGCTGCCTCATTTCAGCATACGTCAAATCCGATGGATCCAAAGCCTGCGACAGCCATCTCGCGACGTTCAGCAATACCTTCGTTTCGTCCAAAATTGGGGCGATGGTGGAAAATCGAAAATTGTGGAATTTGACAAACAATAGCATGTGGTAAATAATAGGGTATTTTACCTGGTACAGTATGAAGGATCCGTGTAATCAAGTTTAAGCCTGTTTATTTGGTTGTCTGAAAATAAGATATACCTTTTACATCCTTTTATATACATAGCCTCGGACCACTGACAGAACTATTCTCACTTGTTGATTGGGGTTCCTATCAACCTTCATTGCCCACTGTTAGTGGGTGGAGACTAAGGTATACTCCAAAATCGATTGAATTCATTTTTGGACAAACCGAAATTGTAGAAATCGACCAAAAATGAAGGATGTAGTTCACAATACCTAGAAACAAACTAAGGAAAATGGGGAAGCGTTCAATAAAGACTGGTATCTATGAGACCTCGGGATATGTATACCTTGCAAGAATGAGGAGAGCACCAACTAATTCTTGAGTGTATGATGTCAAATGGGGAACTCGTTTCACTGTCCGCGGGAGTGGGGCCCACACGGACGGTGCTTGGTTGACAGGTGACCCAGCAAGAATGGGACATGACCAACAACCATAAACCTGCTGGGGTATTCCATTTTGGTGGAGATTCCCAAGTCGAATGGTACAAAAGGCCTTCAAAAGTTCTTCTCGGCCAAGATGTCTGGCTGTGAAGAGCTAGGCGACAGATGCTAAAAAATATGACTCACAAAGGCGCATGCAGGAAAAAAGAGATTCCATGACATTTCATGACAATACAATATGTTCTAGTATTGCGAATGAGATGATAATGTGGGCAACCCAATGCCATTAACAACTACCATTTGGGGACGGTTTATTACAACCCATTTATGATGATTTTGGGATGGCTGATGAAATTGGTTTACCACACTACTTGACGTCACGTACAGACTGAAATATCTTCGATGGTGTTTCCATTCCGTCCTTCTATACAATTTCGTCGGAAGATTGAAATGGATATGGGCCAAGCATGTGGGTACCCTACAAATGTACCCTCTGGTGAACTAACATAACTATGGAAAATCACCATTCTTAATGGGCAAATCCACTATAAATGGCCATTTTCGACAGCAAACTGTTAGTTTACCAGAGGGTAGTGGATACAATTGGAAGTCCTCAATTTCCACTGGTGAAATCCCATCGTGGCATCCTTGCCCCCAGAAAAAAGTGCCACTTTTCGCAAAAATCCGAACAAAAAAAATCAAATCCACCAATTTTGGAGATTTCAACCGTCAACAAAAATCTTCAATTCCTCAAAATCCATCAACATCCAATAAACATCCTGATAACATCCATTTCAAATCCCTCAAAAATCCCAGTAAAATCGAGTAAACATCTCCTCAAGATCCATCCAAACTCAGGTTTCCCCCACTCGACGTTGGCCGCGAGGGCATCGGCGTGCTCGCCGCGGAGTCGGAGCGCATCGCGTCGGCCACGTCCTCGGGCACTTTTGGGGCCTCGGCCAAAGCGCCTCGCCGCGACCTCGGGCGCCGAGTGGTGGTGGTTAACCAATTTTGCAAACCATTTGGTGAACCACCGTTACACCAATTATGGTTAATTTAGCTAACCACTTCTGGTTGATTTAGCCTACAAAATGGTGGTGTAATGGGTGGTTAATGGAGATATAATGGGATATGATGGAATATGAATGGATTATAAATGGAATATGAATAGCTTTTAAACATCACTGCTGTGCCATCTGGTGGTTTTGGATGGGATGATGGTCGTATATTTCATGGGGACATCCCATTTATAGATATTTATCCCCCCCTTTGACAATTTTCCCCCCCATGAATAGTTAAACATCATGGTGGTATAATGGGTTATGGTGTTTTTTGCATGGAGATATCATGGTATGTTGGCTAAGTATTGCTAAGTTGGTATATAAATGATTGTATAATTATAATGTTGGTTCATGGGGATATAATCTCCCCTTTATAGTTGATTGTCCCATTAAACCCTCCATTATATAAGGGATTTTCCGTTGCCCTCCGGTAACTTGAGTTATATGGCCCATAAGCCGACTAGGTGAACAATTTTACCGCCCATGAATAGTTTATGGGTGATATGCCAGTTAAAGATAGATCCCCCATAAACCCAATCGTTTGCCAAGGCAATTGAACCAATTTAGTTATGGACTTCGAACAGGGATAGAATCGATTTTGAATGATACAACCGACAACGTACATACACAATATTTCTTGGAATTACAATTTATAATGGATGAAAAGGGATATGATGAGATAACCAACAAGAGAATGGGGATTAGAAACTGCATAATTCAACCAATCACATGAACGACGAATATTTGGGTGGTGCCGGCTGTCCCAGTCACCAACCTGAGAAATTCCAGCTGATAATCCCAACGGTTGAAGTCGTGAAGGTGCCCCATGGGGGGTTGGATTAAAATTTACAATACCACACCGAGGGGGTGAAGATCCATAAATCATTTATGAAAATCCATATATGGGAACCCCAGAAAAGAGGCCGAAAAGTTGGAAATCTGGCCAGACAACATCTGTACCACCCCCTGAGTACGTCTTGTCGTTTTGGTGCTGTGAAATCCCAGCGGGGCTGAAGCCCGTAGCGGTGGACTGAGTCGCCCTACAAGGCCATGGACTTGGCTGCACCTGACGGCAGCCGCATGGGGATTTCACTAACAGAATTGGACATATCCATATGGTTAATATGGAGAAAATCATGGGATAATCGAGGTTCATAATGATGAACATAATGATGAATAGTGGCGAAAAATCATGGTTGATATGGAGGTTTCCGTTTCGGAAAATGAGGGTACCCCCAAATGAGCCAAGTCATGAACGACCATTTTAGTATTGAAACCCATGGTGATTTGGGGATCCCCCATTTTAAGAAATCCTCAATTGGTGAGATGAAGTATCGCAAGGCTGAAATGTGTATCGCTGATTCGGAAATCCACCATGAAAGTCGATGATCCAGCGAATTGAAACCCTTCAACGCACCTGAAATTTTGGGGTTAAAACTCCCGACACCACCAGAGCCACCCATATGATTGCAAGAATCTCAGCGATTCGTGACGGTTAGTGCCTGTGTGTTTTCAAAAAAGAGCAATCTACACATTTTATGCCCCAGTTGCAGATGCTTTTCTAAATTCCAAATCCCTTCATTGCATTGGGGGACACGGCCCTAGTCTTGCGGTCAATTCCTATGGGATAGAGTTTCCAGAATGAATGTCCCTTTACCAGCACATGTTGGTGTGAAAACCAAAGCATTCGAGGCCTTTGATCCGTACCCAAATGCTGGGAACTTTTTGAGGCTTCATGGCTTAAATTCATCTCAATTGGTCTTAAATCATGAATTATATTGAATCAACTATCAGTTTCTAATATAAGGATGTGCCCCGACTATAGTGCATCATAAGGAATGCAGATATCCCATCATCTCAATGCCACATGTGCCATGATCAAAACATGGTACATGCGGTATGGTCGTCCCATCGGGATTCTTTACGATGGGTATTAGCCCCTTTTTTATGGGGGCATGACCATCCCATTTCTGAAAATAATTAAGCCATATCGCCATATTTTGTCGCTTCTATATTCCATTACATCTCCATGTTTCGTTTATTTCTTACACCCTGTCCAGTTTTGTTGCTTGAATTTGCCCATATCTCCGTTCTGACACTGCAAGGTAGTACCCCATACGTAGCTAAGTTGATTTACGGTATTTGTAGGCTACCTGAGACTAGGACTAGATGATGTGAGATGGGCTTAAAAATCAACAAACACGTGGGTTTGTGTGAAAATAGGCTATCGCCAAGTCCATTCTTCATGGATACTTACAATCATGAATGGATTTAATTCATTTAGAGGATGCTTCAATCCATCTCCAAATCATGAAACAATGATTCATAAACATCATTATCCCGAACTTTTGGCCATTGTCATTGATTATCACCATAATAATCATTGTAACAACATAATCTTTATGATTAGGGATCATGATTTTTCTACTTGTGGCCGCTATCATCATTAATGAGTATCCAGGGATCATGATACAAGTCATGATCTTTATCCCGTATTGTCCCTACTTGTGGTTTTTCACCATTAAAGATTATGTACCCTCTGGTAATTCAACAGTTTGCTATTGAAGCCATGGCCATTGAGTTCCTGGATTTGCCTCTTTAAAAACGGCGATTTTGCAGCAGTTCGCTATGTTAATTTACCAAAGGCTATCCCACATATGGCCATAACAGTGAGGCAGTTGCGGCCTGAGCTCCTGCGGCTGCTGGGGCGACTGGGCAGCGAGTTCCGGCTGGAACGGTCGGCCTCCTCGGCGCGCCCCAGACGTCAAAACCACCGAAACTAATGTAGCTATGGTGTAGATGGCCTTTTAAGTCGATGATATACCCACTAAATATAGTGATTTTCCATAGCTTTGTCAAATTACCAGAGGGTAATGTGGTAAACCCAATAGTACACCAGCCCCCAATGGAGGTTTAATCGTGGGTAATTACTGTATTCTGAATAATGGTTGTTGATGACTCAATAATGGTTATTGATTGCTATTTTGTTCATACCCCACACAGAAACACACACTATCCCAGTGTTTATTCACTCGCACCATGTTTGTGAGTCAAATCGGAATGTTTCTACTTGGAGGCCACGGAGTTTTTGAGGCTGGTGATCGTAAGCCTGGTGATCGTAAGTCCCCGATTCGTGCGTTATCCCACAAATGGCTTACAGCTATGGTTATTAACCTCTTATTAAGTGGGGTGATCCTCCAAGTAGTGGGTATTAAACAGGTAATTTGCCATCTGCGGGGTCATTGCATACAGGCTAAGTGGCTGTTAACCATATCATAACCCTTATAAGCAGGCATGCATGTGTATGTATATACATACATACGTTACATTACATTACATTACATTACATTACATTACATTACATTACATTACATTAGATTAGATTACATTACATTACATTACATTACATTACATACATGCATGCATGCATGCATGCATACATACATACATATGTATAACTGAGTTCTATATGTGGTCTATGAATCACTTACCAAATGGCATGCCTGCACATCCAAGTGGGGACAACCAATATCGAAATTCGTCATGCCAAGTATGGTGCATGTATCTAGGGGGATCGCCACCAACAACTTTCTGAGCCAGAAATAGCCAGAAAACATATCAATACAACTTAACCCATGATGATGTAGATTCAACCAATAACGATTAGGAGCTGATTCAGAACTGGGGTTATGATGGGATGCTCCTCCAGGTATTGAAAGTGTTTTGGAAAGTAGCTGGGGATTGAAAACTCACACGACACGATGATCCCGATAATCATTTAGAAACTAGAATTAGTTGCATCATTCTCCATTGGAGTTGTGGGAAAGCCACCGATTTTGAATGGAGAATTCTCTCCGTGTATACATGATTGTCGGTGAAAATGGTGAGTTCCCAGCCAACCACAATCATTGGTTGATTGGATGATGATCAACCCAAATAATTCAAGATATGTGTTGCTTTAAACCGGGTAATGGCACAAGCGGGGAAAATCAAAGCTTCCGGATTTCAAAGGACAGCTGCCTATATAATTATACGATACTATAACCCAGTTGTCATATGTATATAGATGTTGTAGATGACTACATTACTCCACTAGTTCGCACTCCCAGCAGGTCCCACCACCTCATATCAGTTTGAGAGGAAACGTGACCATAGGAAGGCCATATGTATACATATACATTTATGTATTATAACTGTATGTGAAGATATATGTATACCATACATTATCCTTCAGGAAAAAAAAACATACATTGCCTATCATACGTCAAATATCACATATCAAATATATCATACAACACATATCACGTCGAATATCATATATCATACATGACATTGGAATGGGAATCATTTCTAAATTCCTTAAATCTATTCGCTCCAAGATGATTATATATATATACACATTTGCATATGTATGTATATATATATATAATGTTATATATGTATGTATTCATTTTGTATGTATTCATTTTGTATGTATTCATTTTGTATGTATTCATTTTGTATGTATTCATTTTGGTGCTTTCTTACAATGGGGGTTCCCAAAACCATAGCTTTCAATACTAAATGGGTCTAGAGGAAACCCCCATTTGTGAAAATCCCCTGCAGACTCCTCGGATGCCTCAGAAGCCTCAGGCAAAAGGCAAAGATGTGCAGCGCGTTGATGGGGAGATTCACCAAAACAGGTGGTAACCTACAGAAATGGGGAACTAATGCAGGTTTTTGCTCGAAAAATAGGAGTGAAAGAACAAAAGATGGAGGTTGAAGCAACAAGTGCAGTGCTGCAAAAATTGTGGTCTTACCAACCAAAATGGTGGTTCAACCTTGTTCAACCTACAAGAATGGGAGAGAGTAATCAATGAAAAGTTCGTCTAAGCTCCTGGGCTTATCCCATTCACTGCCAAAAATCATGATTGCTAGCTGGCCATGTACTAGATGGCATGAAGATATCCGGAAAGCCTTCCACCAAACATCCGCAGATATCCAGGACTACCCTCTGGTAGTCAAACGTGGCTTGCTGCAAAATCACCCCATTGAGTTCGACGATTTTCCCAGCGAACTAAACCTCCAATGTTCAATTGCCATGTTTGATTCCCAGACAGTACCAACAAAAGAACCAGCCAAGCCGTGAATTTCAGGCAGCTCTTGACCCCTCTGCTTCAGCTGGCTGCGGGGGCCACCTTTGGGCCACCCGGAACGGGCTTGTTTGCGAAGCGGCGGAACTCGCAGCGCCGCGGTTTTCGCAGCGATTGCGATAATTCTGCAAGATACTTGGAGAGTATAACCATGTAGAACCCCATAGAACCATCGGTCAAATATCATTTAATATCATTTAATCATATTTGATTTTATTCATCAATCAGTCTCCCTATATTTTGCTGGTTGAAACCCATCTGTCATCCATCAGATGCTGCTCTCCGCAGCCACTAAAACCCATCGCCACGGCTCACAGCTCAGTGTTGCGTCGCTTCTTTTGACCTTTGCCTAGATGGGCCATTGAATGAGAACATGACGGGATGCCGGAAGTATGTGGAAGTTAGGAAAACTGGGAATTTGTGGCCAAAACAGCGGTTGGTGAAATACGAAACCCCGTTTTCGTTGGATGAGATGAACCAATCTGCCGGAAACCCAAAAAAAAGAATGTCCCCCATCGGCAGAAAGGGCCTTTTTTGGTGTTGGCGTTGCTGGACAGCTCGGGCTTTAGCTGGTTGAAGGTCCAAATGTTGATGGTATACTTCACTCCTTTCTCCACCTCAGGGGCTGATCAAATCCAAGAGATACTGCAGGTGTGCCAAATCACTTTGATCAGGGGTGCTCCCAACATTCCAGGTACGGGCGGGAAAATTGGCTATATGTAGAAGTAAAATGACTAATTGTCCCCCTTGTGGTTATCATTTACCTATACTGCCTATACTGGGCTGGAGCACCCCGATTGATCGTATCGGCATCACGAGCGTTTCCGGAGGTGGATTCCATCAACCAACCGTCGTTTTGTTCTGGTGAAAGTCCCCACAGGTCATAGTATGTCTATGGATTCATGGCCAATTTGGTCTGGATCTTTTTGTCCTTGGGTCTCCAGAAACAGGCCGCGCCGGTGCTTTTTTGCCAAGAAAAATGGTGATTCAAATGATGACCAAGCAACTTGGGGAATTGTTTCATCAAAATGGGACTTCCCCCCATGTTTACGTATGAAACTGGAGCTACAGCGCGGACTCTTTTTCAATGGTGTTCCATTTGGACATGAGCTGGAGGGTAGTTTGAATGGAACTTTTGGTGAATATCCTGCTAATGTGGGTTTGCATAGACACTCATTCTTAAGTGCCAAAAATGAGTGAGCATGTATAGGTACCTAAGATGTCTATGCTTTCCAGACGCTTTGTGTGTCGAAGCATTTTACATCCAATTGGGCATGGTGCCTGTATACCACTCATTTTTTGGTGAAATTGGTGGTGGTTATTACAAAACACTATTGCTATCATCAACTGTATCATAGTCATTATATATACAATATCATCATTGTCATCACGATTATCAACGATTGTCGATATTGTCAAACATATCAATAAGATTATTATACATCATCATCACCATCATCATCATCATCATCATCATCATCATCATCATCATCACCAGCATCATCACCATCAACATGACCAGCATTTGTTTGTGTCTACTACATTACATCCGTGGACCATCAACATCGCCCGAAGCGCGCCTTGCACGCGCCGTGCATGGAGGACAAATTGGGTCGCCCATTGGGATGCAGCGAGTAGAACATCAGCGCACGACCTGGAAGTGTATGGAAATGTGGGATGCAATGCCATAGTTCCAAGATGTCCCAAGATGTCCCAAGATTGGGAATGGAATGTGTAGCATATAAATGCATATAATCGGGTGAGGTGAACAACTGGGAATTCATCTATGAATTCATCTATGGTAATGTAACATGTAGGTCCAATAGTCACCATCCCCAAGTCATCAACATTTGGGTGAGATCAATCCACCATCCCCAAATGGTAGTCGTTTCTGGCAGGGTTTCTCACATGCATCGGTAGTCGAGACTATGATTTTTATGATGGGTACCCTCTGGTAATTCCACAGTTTGCTATTAAATCACTATTTTAAAAAGTAAATCATCTATAAACGACATTTTCCATTGGTATGTTTGAATTACCAGCGGGAAATATTATGTTTTGAAATTTATCATACAGGATCATCGCTCATGTGCTTGATTTTCCTCTGCAAAACTTTCAATCATTCTCTTTGGTAGAACCATTCCTCCATCTCTGGAAAAAATACGAAAGTACGAAATCAAACTACCCGTCCAAGATTGTCCAAGGTTTCCTAACTTTTTGCCTGAAGATTCAAGATTTAAGTCTTTAAGTCTCCATCAGTGGACGGGCTTGAAGCAGAGCGGACATCAGTGGAGTTCAGCCCATTGAGACCATCGACTCGTTGGGACCCTGACAGAATTCTGTCGTGGCCGGGTCAAGACATCCTGTAAACATTCCCGTCGTAGTTGGTTGGATCAAAGTTATGATTTTATCCTGGTTTTCACCATCTTCTTGGTTCTTTAGCCAACTATAATGGCTATTTGACATGTTTTAACCCACTACTATGGGATATCCCACTACTCCACATTCTTTGTTCAATCTCACCATGTACATTGCTGGTACCACCATACCATCCAAAAACATGGCGTGTAACATCCAGCCTCGTCGGGGGTGCACCGCCGGGCCCTCACACTTCAAAACGTCGGAGGGCAACGGGCCACCGTAGCTGCTGGGGAAATACCTCGCTGGGCCCAGGTTCCTACCTGTATCTGATGACTAAGGTTATGTTGGGTTTATGAAAACTATAGCAAATATCTGATAAATAGCCCTAGTTGTTACCCAAAGTCTCCATTCGTGTCATAGGCGTTGCATGTCAGCCCTATGCCTAACTTATTGGAGGCCCATGCCCTAATTTCACAAGACCGGGGATGGCCTGGGCATAATGTGGTAAACCCAATGAAGCATCTCCAAGTCATCACCATGTATGGGTGGTAATCCGACCATCCCCAAATGGTATGTTAAATATTGGGTTGCCCACATTACGGTGCTATTCATAGATTTTGGAAGTGGGAAACAGTTCTGTCAATACTCACATGGGTTACTGCAGCAGTCGCTAGAGAAGGGACTGCTTACAAAAAATGGGATACTTATGGATACTTGCTGTTTGTTTTACAGAATGGGAGAAAAATGATAGACCATCAAAATCTGGGGGTATCCTATTTTTGGCCTTGTGAATGGTATATGCCTCCTGCTCTGATCAGTGACGTACCTAGTGGCGTCGCTTCTCCGCTGATTTGTCGACAACTTTCCTCTGGTAAAGCATCATGGCCATGGCACGAGAAATCAATAAATTCACGAGGAATTGAATGTCTACCAATAGGGATTTACCTAGCCTTGTTTGACTACCGGAGGGTGCCACTTGCGGCAGGCATGACCTCTTTTGGTTAGCATCAAACCTATTAATTAATCCCGGGCAAACTCTGAGAGCGCTTCAGCCAGACCGCTGTTGCATTAAAAATTCATGCCATCCGGTAGTAACTACCACTACTCTTGTTCAGCAAAACCTTCATCTTTGCAGTGACCCCGAATATTTTGCTGACTGTTGGATTCCCATTGCTTTGCTGACTGAAAGCCAAATTTTCTTCGGTCAAATCTAAACCTCTTCTTGGTTGAATGCCCGTATACCACCATTGTCATTGATTTCTCTGGATTGGTTCTAGTCAACATCAAAATCTAAAGGAAACATTGGTTTTCACCTCGCAATACCGAGGTTTCTTGTAGTAAAGTTTCCCACCACTTCTGCTTCGTAGTTCACCCCAGTTACTACTGGACTACTTGCCCTACTTACAATTGGGCTGAAGTACCAATTCTGGGGGATGATTACTTGGATTTGGCTTGAGGAACCCCAAAAAACATGAAGAATACTCCCTGTAGATGCCTCAAGTAGTGGATTTCCCATTGGGAAATGGGAAAATAAAAAATCATCTTATGTAAACAAACCCATATTTAGTTCTTCGCTACCTTCCCCCAACCGCAACTACTTAAGCACTACGAGGCACGTAGCACCGCCCTTGGTGACAGTGCCTCGAGGAAATGAGGGAAAAACAACTTTTCATGGTTGATCGTCTTTTTCCAAGAAAAAATATTCATTTGGTGGGTACCCGGCATTTTTAGACACACCTAAATGGAATCAAATGGATATGAATTCGATATGGGAACTGATACTAGAAATAAAGAGAAATAGATTGGGCGTGGGTCTGAATTGATGATTTAAGTCAACACCAATGTGAATTTCAAGTATCCGCATGCATATTGCAATGCAACAGGATATACTTGATTCGAATAGCTCGCCATTGCATGGTCAAGTTTACTCTGATATCAGTGCTTTGGGGCATCCCACATTGATTCATGTCCTCACAATGTTTGTCGATCTACCTCCCACTCCTTTCACAATGCCGAGACTATTGAACTATATAACAGGTTGACAGGTAGGAGCGACCGGCGGTGTGTACAAAGGGCAGGGATGTAATCAGCACGAGCTATAAATATATTGCGGTGCAGGTCCGCAAAGTCAAATTCAAAAAAATGGTCCATTCCAATCTTCCCAATCTGTATCCTCTGAGGGGTATCCTGCGGGATTTGGACTCCACTCTTCCAGAGTCATTCGCCAAGGAACTCAAGTACAAATAGACAGTGACCAACCAGTTGCGGCCATGTTGCAGTTCGTTGAGCACCTTGTTGTTGCTCCGACTAAATTGGAGAGAATAAATTGTGAACTTGGCCACAGTCGGTAAGTCTCTATACAGGCCTCCTACTGTCTAGAAAGACATGCTCCCAAAACAATTCTGCTCGACCAAGAACAATATTTTGCCACACTTTTATCCTTCCAGGATCATGACCTTGCCGGTAAGTATCCAGCTCCAAGTCTTACCTCTCAGTTTACCTCTTGGCTCCGATCTGAGCTTCCCCAGATACTCCCAGGTGGGTCCCAGCCCCGGTTTTTTGAGCGCTCTCTTCTAGTGGCTCGGGGCCGTGTACATTGCAGGCTACCCAAACAACCCTGACACTAAGTGGTTGCTGCTTCAAACTGTGTAGAAGATATTCGGATCTACTGGCCATTTGGCTTGTACGACAAATTTCAAGGAGGCTTTGACCACAATGGAGTCAAACTGATACCACCATTCAGATTTCGTGGCTCCATACACTGCAAAAGAAATCATGTTTAGTTCGAACACAACATGGTATATCCATACACTGCAAAAGAAATCCGGTCATACCCTATTATACCCCCTATCAAAGCAGTAGTAAACCATCCTCAATTTTATATGCATAAATGGGTGGTATCAATATGGGTTGTTTATAATTGCTCTATTAACATCATAGCCTTTTCTTGAACCCATTCAGTCACTTCATGACCCTCTGCTATCCTCAATCCACCGGGGCGGCACCTCAGGCTGTTCCTGAAAGTCTTCTGGCTCGTAGTAGTCGGTATGGGCCCCGAAGTGCTGCCCGGGTTCATACCTCAAGGCGCCGCCCTAAAACACGGGGAAACACAGTGTGGTAGATAGGACTGGGATGATTCCTTGTAGCTAAAGACTTAGTAATTCTTTTGGAGATCACAATGGATCTCAGTTTGTAGGAATTGTATGCGAGTTCCTCATCAGTTCCGAAGTTGATTGGTCATCCTTATATGTTTCGCAAGTCCTCCCAAAAGAACAAATGCGTACCCCCATTTTTACTAGTGGGTTTGTCCCAGCATGAAGTACACTAAACCAAATTGCAATTCTCTAGGGAAAAAGGAGTTTCCCAGAACCACCCAACATTTTGAGGCAGCCCCAAGTGGATCCTCCGAGAGGTGACGACCAGGTCATGTTGAACAGAAGTCCCATCCCTGCCACGAAAAATTGACATAGCTTAATCAAACATGGCCTGCTGGAAAATCACCCATTTAGTTCAATGATTCTCCCAGCTATAAACCTCGATAGGGAATGTCCCAGCCTAGTTTGATGACACCGGAGGTTCTATCCTAGTGATTATCCCATTTAATCCCATTAATAGTAATGCCAATGTATAAAGGTCAGATTCGGTCAGATGACAAATTAATATAGCCAATGACTATACATTTACATATATGTGAAGTGTTAATGTACTTCATTGAAATGATTAAAGTTTAAGTACAGTATGCCCAAAATTTGGATCATGGTAGTATAGTTCGTTGATGATATGGTGTGGGGGACCCCAAATCATCCATTTTAAGAGGATTTCCCGTTCCGAAACATCCATTTTGGGGTACCACCATTTTAGGAAACCTCCATATAATATAACTCATCAAAAATGTATCATTCCAGTGAGGTCGCAGTGAGGTTGTCATAATTTCACCAGATGAAAGGTATATGAAACAACTAACCACCTGCGCAGTGTTCAAATTATACTAGTTGGTTAATAGCGATTCCCCTATTGAATTGGATCATTATAATCCCCAATATATTGAGCATAATCCCCCAACCAATCATCAACCAACAGGGTTTAGCAGCCACTGCTCATATGGATTATATAGTGATTATATGGGGATTAACCATGATTTTTAACCCATTATTAACCATCATTAACCAGTCATCCATCATTTATCAGTTATATCCCCGTATATTGGTAACCCTATAGATGTTGGTAAAAATCCCCCAACTAATCATCAACCAACAGGGGTTTAGCAGCCACTCCAATTTCACTCTGGTTTTTTTTCGTAGATCTATCTATAGTTACTATGGTCTATAAACCAACCATACATTAACATGGACATGGTTTATAAACAAACAATATATTCACCACTATTATTAACCTATTATTAATTTGTTATTAAACATATTATATATCATAAACCATCATGAACCATCATGAAACATTCTATATTCATTATATATCAAAAGTTATCAGTAATTATCATCCCATATTCCAAATAACGGGAGGGGTGGAATTTCACCCACCAAGGCACCGTAAGACGCGAAAATCCGCCTGCAACTCCCGCGGCACTCGCACCAGCGCCGCGCTGCGCTGCGCCACCTTTTCCAGGTCTGGGCCGTCCTTCGGGGAGAGCCTGAAGTGGCGACATGGATTCCATGGGGGAAAACGATGGGAACGAAAAACCCATGGGAAAATGATGAAAAATGCTGGAAAATCAGAGGATTTACAATGATGATTTTTTGAGATGAATTCAGATTGTTCGGATGAGTTCAGCTGATTTAAGATGACTTAAGCTGATGTCAGGTGATTTAAGATACTTCAGAATGATTTCAGGTTGATTTCAGCTGGTTGAAAATGATTTGAGATGATGTAAGATGATTTAAGAAAGTTTGAAACTTATTTAAGACGATGTTCCCTCTTGTATCACCTCTTGGGGTCATTGCCCAAGTTGGAATCAACGTGATACATGGTGATTGGGGTGCAAACTACAGCGACTACAGTGGCAATTGGGAGGACTAAGTCCTACACCCAGCAGCTGGAATAGCTTTGGTCTCCAAAAAATCATGCATCATTGAGCCCAAAACTCGCAATCTCACCATGTTCCAAGTCCATAAGATACTCTTCCCAACTTCAAGTTGGGGTTCAAAATTGACCAAAAGAATAAGGATACACACATACCGTACCATAACAATACCTATTCATGTCATCTATGCCTCATCTGCCCCTCCTCATTGCCCTTCCCCTTCTTTTCTGCAAAGCCACCAGGTCTCCCAACAGGTCCGCACCGCCTCTCCCAAGTCTTCGACGTTTTCCTGACATCAAAAACGACCACCGTTCTTGACCGCAGGGGGTGGGTTATGGCAATTTGTTCTGGAGTTAGACAGGTGGATGTCTAAGTTCGACATCCACCTGTTTTTTGCATCGGATAATTAAATACGAATTGGAATATGATTGATGAAGAAGGGTCATGATCAATGACAAGCAACCCCACAACTGGCTTTGATAGTGTCATCATCGAAATGCTTAAAAGGACTGGACCTGACAAAAAATCATTGAAATAGAAAATGTATGAGAATGTAACTGCGGAATGAAATTGATGATACCCCAATATTTCCCAGTATTTACCGCTGAAATCTTGGTAGAATGCGGTGTCCAAATTGGGAATGTGACGATGTGAATGCATAGCTACGCGCTACGATTTTCTCCACTGCACACTACTTTTCTACGTGAGTACATATCCAGATCAGTTTTCATCTCCAGGACAAGTCTACTATTTGATTGCTTAGCCATTCAGCTTTATCAATTGCAGGTCGCTCCCAGGTTTCTTTTCCAAGGTTTCTTTTCCAAGGTTCCTGGATATATATATATATATATGGACTTTCTCAATCTAGACCGGGTGAAGCAAACTCCGAATGTTTGCCCCTTACAGTAATGTCTCCATTTTTGCATGTCGATATTCCAACTGTTGCTGGTTAACATCTATTTGCTTACTTCTCAATCTCCCCCTAAAGATCCCAGTTGTTTGTTTGTTTCGGAACCCCTCGAGCTCTCCTTCTGGGAGTCTTGCGTCAGAATCTCTGCTGGTTGCAGCTTGGGTTTGGCGATCTTGATCATGCGCTCAGCAGAGGCCCTGCACTGGCCACAGGAGATCAAGGACAGCGGCCAAAACACCGATTCGTGAGATCTAAAAAATCCCCTATGAGGGATAGATGAACACAAGTGATTATACTGGATTCACATGGATGTCTCTGACAGATCGTGGGATGGAAGTGTGATATAACAGCAAAGGAAATCGAAACAGAACCAACATAACTAACAAACCCGGCAATTTAATCGTGCACAACAAGGGCTACCGCCACTCTGAAATTGAACCGTGCGAAGACAAAAAACGGGGCCGGAGCCAGCAGAAAATTCCCTTCCGAAACATGCTTGTTGGGTTCCACATGGTGAAAATCAATGAATACATTACGATTAGAAGTCGTTGGTGCTATCAACTCTGCTTTAAAAATGTTACAGTAGTCAGCTGGGATCATCATTTCAAACAGGGTTCAAGGTAAAAAAAATGCTTGAAACCACCAATTGTACAAGCTAGTATCACCAATGATATAATAACCATAGGAATACTAGAAACCTTTGGATTAACACCCCCAGACATATCGATGGTCAACAGATCAACAGTTCACCCTGCAGGACTTGCGATCAATGGCCGCCCTCCAGTGCATTATCCTGTGAAGATTAAGCATCTCAAAAACCGACCCTTCAATCCTTCAACGGTGTTTGGACCAACTGTTGGGGTCAACTGGTGGATTGTCTTATAGATCACATAGACCCAGGTTCATCCAATTACCCTCTGGTAAACTAACATAACTATGGAAAATCACCATTTTTTTATGGGAAAATCCACTATTTCAATGGCCATTTTCAATAGCAAACTGTTAGTTTACCAGACCGTATCTGCAGCCCCCATCAACCACCAGGAGACTTGTCGAAAAAGTCTTCAATGGTGAAGGACAAGGGATCCAACGTCAAGGTCTTCAGCGTGACATTCATCTGGCATAGCCAACACCGAAAGAGTGACCGGGGGCTTTGGTGACAAGACATCCCATTTGCTGGATATCATACATATATATATATACATATATATAGTTATCCCCTATGATATCACCATATTCCCTGGTTAAATCATGTTCCAAACTATTTTGCTTGGTGTTTGGATTCATCAATCCCTGCATTTCCCGCAGTTTCAAACACATTCACCAGACATTTTCCAGGTCGGGTGACATTCCCCAGCTTGTCCAGCCTCGCCAGCCGGCGTCGGCAGCGCCACGTGCCTTTGGAAGCCCTCGCGGATTCCGGGCCACACCCAACGGCCGCCCTCAAAGAGAAGGAGAAGGCCCTGCACGGCCGACAGCTCCTGGTCTGCAGAAGGTGCAAATAGGGAGCCGCACATCTAAGGTTCGAACTATACACCGGCTAAGGGTTTTGACCCAGAACCATATCACGGAATTTTAGATTGGTGAGTTGTTTGCCACAGCAAGCACTGGGGTTTAAAACCAGGACCGATCCGGCTGGCGGATTGATGGTGAGCAAGTGCGATAATATTGAGATGCAACTCCTATGATATTTGGATATATTAGGATATACATGGTTTCAAACGGATCATCCAGAATCTGATTCAGTTCGGATCATAACTAACGTTGTAAACGCAATAATAAACCATCCCCAACAGAGGTTTATTGTTGGGAATATTTGGGATGATGTAAAATGACACCTGAATGGTTGGGGAATGGGATAGTTTATTATTGAGTGATATTGGGTGTACCTCATTAACCCACTTGCCAATCAATGTGTAAAAAGGCTGACATGCACAAACCCAGCAGGATGGAGACTGCGGATTCAAGGCCTCATCAGAGGTCGGTTTGTTCAAGAATGGCGCATATCCCCATTCGCCTGTTGTGGCAATGTTGATGGGGAAGATGATAGTTGAACCCCATTAAAGGTATATCTTGTGATCCTCTTCTAAATCCACAAAGAAAAATGGTGGGAAAAAATAGAAACATGAAATTTGGAGGTTTTCCCAACATCCAGATTGATTCTACCCCCAAAAGCCACAGCTTAGACCCGCTGGGTCCCGGGAAGTGACTCAATCGACTCCTGCACTGGAACCCCAGAGGTATCTGCCAGTAACCTGGGCAAAAGTCAATGGACCCTCCAAAAGATAGAAAAGTGAAACCCGACCAAAACAGTGGAAAAAAACAGCAAAATCTATCTTTTTGGGGCTTGCTCTTTGGGGATCATGATCCCGGTAACACAAAAAGATCAAAAACACCAACCAGCTGAAGAGTTGGGGAAAATTCAATGAAAATCCTGCAAGTTGCATTGATCCGAACCAAACCAAAACGGTTTAGCACTGCCCTAGGATGGCCCAATAGTTTTGGAACCTTGAGCAGGTCCGTGCTAAAAACATGGATCTGCAAATTGGGAAAACACTATGCACTGGTTTCATGCGCGCAAATCAATTTGCCATAAATTACCTTGTCACGGCTCTTCCTCCAATCTTTTCCCATAATTGGGTGATCTCCCAATTCTTTCTGGAGATCCCCAATCTCCACAGTTTGCAAAGTGTCCACTCTGAATATCCACTTACTTTTGTATCATCATAATAACTAGTATTAACTGCAATCGTCTGGGATATTTAACTATCATGCATAGGAACTCTTCATCAAATAAAAGGGATATCTGTATCTCTTGAATCTGTCAATATTCACTGTTATCATTAGCTCTTATCTACATTATATAAGCCTTATTGAACTGACAATATCTGCGTATATCACCAGTCTATTTATATAAGTGGGCATATCATCTGGCTGGCTGATCTATAATCATATTACTTTCCCAGCAACGGTGTCTATCTTCAGGGTTTATGTTTATTTGGTAGAGGGTAATGGGGATTTAACCATAATTTCGGAAACATGGTGGTATCCTGGGATACGGTGGTGGTATTTTGGATAATAACCTGGATGGATCTGATCATGACCTCGGATCAACGGACATCTGGAATGATGGTGAATGTACAGGAGAATCATCACCAAGTGGCAGGGTCTATATTACTTGTAAAATGGTCGTTAAATTCCCCATTACCCTTTTCCAAATTCACAGTTTGACCCTGAAAATCCACCATTTTGGGTGGAAATTTCTTCCAACCCCATCTTTAGCAAGGTCTAAATAGCCACAATCCAGGCAACCAGGGCAGGACTTTCCACATCTCCTGCCGCTCCATCTGCGCTTTCTTCTCCAGTTGCTTTCGCAGGGAGGACCTCGAGATTCGATCGAGTCACCATGGAGATTCAGCCAACAAAAAATAAGGATACCAGGATACCCAAAAAAAACAACCCCAAGTCATAGATTCCGAGAAACCCAAAACACCAAAATAGATATATGGGAAACTTGGAAATATGAGTAAATATCGTCCAACACATCCTGGTTTCACACTCTTCGGCATCTTTTTGGGGATTGCTAGATATGGAGACTACATTGTTTCCCAGAGGAAAATGACCACCAAATTGTGGATTTGTGGATTGTCCATATCTATGTATGTCAATTTACCGGAGCACGTCATTCACTAAAGATTGGACCATCAATCTAGCCAATCAATGGAACATGCGCCTTTGGCATATGAGTTTTGTTCCGAGGTCTCACTGGATCGAGTCCATTTCAAGCAGCTAATTCTTGGTCTGCATCTACCTTGGTTTGTTTTAGCGTATCCTTGGCTATAGTTTTCATATGTTCCAATGATACTTGAGGAATCTTGAATACATCAGCATATCCACCGCGATCTTGTGAATATCCTCACTGTTGAATGACTTTTTGAAGCCGGCGAAATGGGTCCCTTGTCATGATAGCCTCATATAGTTCCAATAGTTCCCCATCAACTAGTTCAACTGGGGATCATCGCGTCATGGCTTCAGGGCGAGCTCCAAGCTGACAAGGTGCATGGAAGTGATCTTGCTCTCCCACTGCACCTCGCGCGGTGATGCGATGGGATGGGGACGGTTGTGGCCACTGTGGGTGACCATTTTTGATAATTTGGCATCTTGAAAGATAGAAGTCACTCATCAACCACACACCAAAGATAGATGTACCTCACCATATTATCGAAGGAAGTTTAGAAGCTAAACCTTCCGACAATATGGACAGATAGAAAAGCACTGACATGAAAGAGGTGTGAAGATGAAGACAGTCAGAAGAGAGAAGATCAGAGATGAGAAAGTCAGAAGAGAGAAGATGCAGGTGCGCGAAAAGGTAGGAAAGTCGCGAAACACTGTGTTTTTCCAATGNGTCAGAAGAGAGAAGATGCAGGTGCGCGAAAAGGTAGGAAAGTCGCGAAACACTGTGTTTTTCCAATGTTTTGTGGCTCCGGAGGGTCGAAAAGTAGGCACCCTAAAGCGGCGGGTGCGGAGACATGTCGGCAGATGAGAGATGAAAAATTGCACGCCGTTGTGGCGCGAAGCACATTTGGAAGTCAAAAGTGTTACATGTGTGTGTGACACATCATCACACATCATCACAAATGACTATACATCATTGTACTTCATTGTACATGTTACATCGTTGTGCAGTTATACCGCGTACATCTGCATACTATGTGACATATCGCACATTCACATCGCATATTCATATCATTCAGACCTAAGGTTGTCAAGGACACCACTTGCATCCAAGCCACAACCGCAAACTGGCAAGACACCCAGCAGCGTCTGGTTGGTGGCAAAGCCTGGAGCTGCACCCTTCCTGCCTGCACGTCGGCCGCAAACTTCTGCACAGCTTCGGCCACCAACCTCTTCACATCCTCTTCGGTGTAGATGGGCTTCGAGCCCGAGCTGCCAGCTGGGTCGGCAGCCATGCCTTTGTCATCCCTGGCTGCCTGCGCGTTCCCTTCTTCATCTTTCCTTTTCTCCACGCTGGGGGCGGCTTTGCTCGTGGCCTTTTTGGGCGTCACAGCTGGACCTCCACCTTTCGCTTTCAGCGGGGCTGGACCTCCACCTTTCCCTTTCACGGGGGCAGCAGGCAACCTAGGCTTCCTCCTAGGCTCCTGACCCGCAGCACTTTTGGCAGGAGAGGACGCCAAACCTGGAGGCGATGGAGCTGATGCCGAAGCTGGCGCCGATGGAGTCGAAGGTGGAGAGGATGGAGCCGATGCTTCCAGTTTTGCCTCAGTTAGAGAATCGAATCAACAAAAATGGCACTTGACAACTGGTAAAACTGTTTTTCTCGACTGGTGAGGCTCGAGCTGCTTGCAACACTAGACATATACATAACATGGGTATTAGTTAATTTGCCGGTAAGACACTCCCAAGACGCTGCCGGTAAGAGCGCAAAGCGCAGGAACAGCCAAGAGCCCCGAAGCTGAGGCAATCCTGGCAGGCCGGAATTGAATTCAAAATCAAATAGCAGGAGTTGCTGTGAACCACGCCAGAAGCCCCTCACAAGCGGCCCCGCGTTCAACAGAATCTCCCAGAGCATGCTGGCAGCGTTTTCCTGGGAAAATACCTTACATGGCGCCCACACAGATCGGTGAGAGAAAAAGAAACCAATTGCGCTGATCTGTTGGCAGCTCAATTTCCTTCAATACGCTTTCCCTCCAAGTCATGCAGAAACCAAAGCTGAACTTTACAGCCACGCGGCCTTTTCAAAGGCACCAGCAGAGGTGGCAACTGCTTCCGGTGGCACTTGGGTCTTCCTCAGGTCTTGAATGTCAGTCATCCCTGGCAGCACTGACATTGAAATGACTGGGCTATATGCAAGTGAGCTTCAGAGTTGGAAACTTGTAGTCCACATCGTGCTCCCAAGCGACGGTCTGGCCACAAGCCTTCAGAAAAGCTCTGACGATGGGGTCCTTGGAAAAGGGCCCAATAATTCACAAGGGCGTGGCCAATTGTGAAATGAAAATGCAGGCGAATTGAAAATTGCAAATTGAAAATTGCAAACCGAAAATTGAAAACTGCAAATTGCAAATCGACAATTGCAAATTGCAATTGTGGCGCCTATCCATGCCCATAGCCCGGGATGCAGACCCTTTTAGGCCATCGCTTCTGGCCAGTGGGGTACTCGACTGGCACCATCTCCTGCGATGGACAGAGAAACAGCTTCATGTCATGGTGATTCCGTTTCCAACTTGTGATTCAGAACTGGAAAGTCATCAACTCACAGCAAGTACCAAGGTTAAATGAAAACAGAAAGAGGTGCCAAGGAAGCGGCGCTCCGGAGTTTTACTAGCTTCCATCTTTTTTTTGTCAGCCAGAAATTTTGTTTGGCCAATGTTCACCAGTAGCTGCGTTATTAGAACATCTCTATGTCCACATATAAATATATATTATCTATCTGTCTGTCTGCTTGTCTGTCTATCTATCTATCTATCTGTCTATCTATCTATCTATCTATCTATCTGAAACATATGAGGTATGCAATGCTACGTCCCTCCATAGGCATGTTAATTCATGTCACAGTCAAAAGCACGAGGCGGGTCATATTATTAGTCAAGCTAAATAAAGCAAGACACAGACAGGGGCGACATGGTATGAGATTGACTGCAGCATACCCTGTCGGAAAAGAAAATAAAATGGCAGATATGTCGAATGAAACATGACAGAAGAAACGGTCAGCACATGATTGCATGAATGTGAATGAATGAATGAATGAATGACAGCAAGCAACGCGCGAGCCAGCACATGCATGAATCAAAGAAGGAAATAAAGATTTAAAGGAAAGAGAGAAAGGATATGAAAGGATGATGAGTGCATGAATTATGGTTCACTCGAAATTTAAAGTAAATGAGTACACAAGGAGCGACGTGAAATGAAACAAAACGAATTGAAACAATGAACCAAGGAATGATTGAATCAATGAATGTAAGAATGAATGTCAATGAATTATTTAAGAAGGGCTTGAACCTGCGAGTCGTCAGCGTGAGCGTGAGTGCGTGGTCTTGAATGTGAAGGCGCGCGTGAATGTGAATGCGAATGCGCACATATAGTGTGTATGTCCACAAGAAAATTGCATGAATAAAGGAATATTTGAATGAATGAATGGCATGACTGCAATGAATGAATGAATGAATGAATGAATGACTGACTGAATGAATGAATGACTGAATGAATGAATGAATGGCTGAATGAATGACTGAATGAATGAATGAATGGATGAATGAAAGGAATGAAAGGAATGAAATGAATGAATGAATGAATGAATGACTGACTGAATGAATGAATGACTGAATGAATGAATGAATGAATGGCTGAATGAATGACTGAATGAATGAATGAATGGATGAATGAAAGGAATGAAAGGAATGAAATGAAATGAATGAATGAATGAATGAATGGATGGATGGATGAATGAATGAATGAATGAATGAATAAGTGAGTGAATGAATGAATGAATAAAGGAACAAATGAAATGAATCAATGAGACGGAAGACATGAATGAAATGAGCAGGATGTTTTGGAAGAATGAAAGAATGAAATGAATGAAAACAATCTAGCGAGGGAAGATTGAAATAAAATATGAAAGTAAGAAAGAAAGAAAAAAAGAATGAAAGAAAGAAATAGAGAAAGAGAGAACGAGAGAAAGGGAGAAACGAATGAATGACATGAATGTATCATGAATGAATTAATGAATGAAAAACCAATGCATGAATTTAAAAATGAATGATTCGACAAGTCAATGAAAAACTAAATACATCATCAAAAGCAAATAAGGGAATGAACCGATCACAAAATGGACAGGAACAGACTGGACTGGAACGGCTCTTTACTTGAACAACTTGACGTTTTTTTTGGGCGCTGTCTTGATTTGCATTGAATTGCATTCACAAAGAATTTAAAATACTCAAGAAATGACGACCGTATAATCTGAAATATGGAGAGAAAGAACAATGACGAATCGGGACATGCGTGAATCTGACTGCGCATTTTGTTTGGGCGCAGAGATTGAATCAATTGAATTGACCCAATGAACTATTTATTTGACTGTGTGAAAATGGCAACAACACTGTGCAAATGAACCACTGGCATCATTGGCATTGTTCCGCGTGGCCTTCTCAGCGTCAGATGTGTCTGATGACCCATCCGCCCCAAAGAATCGGCGAGCGTCAGGAGTGCATGACCCCCCTTTGCTCATTGTGCCTCAGCTCCAATTTCCACATTCATTCAGCCAAAAAGTTCTGAAAGTAATCTGGCTCCGTCGGCTCCACCCATGCCGCAAAGCCATCCAGCCAAGCTACTTCTGGATCACTGCTCTGCACTTCTTCAAGAAGTAGCCGTCCACGTTCTTCAGCGGCTCTCGGAGAAGCTCGAATTGATCCCTGCAGAGCAATGTCGCTTGCAAATTCATGTTAGCGGAAGCAGAACCATCAGTGACTTGCACATTCCGACCAAATCCATGTTCAAACCCAGGAACAAGATCTCTCTTGCTTCTTCTGGCTCCAGCCGGTGAGCAAAGTAGAAGACCTCACGCCATTAAGGCTTAAGAGGGCCAAAAGCACATGCACAGAAAATGTCAGCCCTATGTACATATGACTTCAATTCAAATAAATTCATCTCAGCTGCCTGTTGCGACTTCCTTAGTGCTGTAGAGTTCCGCAGCCACAACTAGTCATTGACTGCTTTTGATTTTCCAATTCAACAAAATTCCGGCCATGCATCCTTGGCAGAGGCGCCACCCTAGGCTGCAGATCTGCAGGAAGCAAGCCCACAGCACAAGATGCCCTCTTATCCCCACAGCTCGCATGCCCTAGCCAGCGCCACCCCTAGACAGTGTACGCCTGTATCTGTGGGTACTTGTTTGAGTCAAGGTATTTGACATGTGTCACTCCCTTGTTTGGCTTGCTTGCTGCTGTTTGTCCTGACTGCTGCCACTATCTGCCACTTGTCTGATTTGGGCCAAGTTTTGCAAGAATGGAGGTAATAATTCAATGGCGAAAGGAAACTCCGCATGATCAACCCACGGCCATGTTTTTGAGGCGCTTCAGTGCAACTTTTGCTGGGCCTCCGTATCGAAGAGCTGTAGGCTTGAAACTGCCTTAGCAAGCGACTCTTGTATTGCAAACAATGGTTCTGTGAGATTTGACCTTGCTGAACGTGTGAGGCCAATGGTCAATGACATCGACGTGAAATCACGAAACCTAATGAATGTTCGCTCACTGGATCAAATGAAATGACAATTGACAAGTGACAATTGACAGAAGTGGAACACCAAAATGAATTGACAAAATGCGATTGCAGAACGGAGAAATTGAAATTGCAGCAAAGAAATGAATTGAAAAGTGTCAGTGCAACTGCGCTTGGGCATCATGATCCACTTCACACCAGTCAATCCATAGCCTGTCATGGTTCCTGGCTTGGCTGCTGAGTTCGGAGCTTCTCGGTGCGGAAAAGACCTTGGGGGCCAACAAAACAAGCACTTGAATCAGAATTGAAACTTTCAGAAGCAACAGTTTCCGATGCCACCGCTGCCAAAGGATTCAAAGCAGCTTCTGAGCGTTATTTCATCACAAGTCTGCAAATGTCACATGGCAATTGTAAATTTGAATGCGCCAAATTTTTCCGCTGCCGGAAGCAATATGGCATTCACTTCGACTGACAGTAAAAGAACTTCTGGCGATCAAAATGGATGCCAGATTGCCCTGTACACAGTGACAGCGGCCAGCTAAGACCACAGAAATGCGGTTCTGCGAATTAGTTGCATTCGACGACAACTCTCAGACTTTGCAGCCACTCACCCTGCTCATCGTCATATCAAAGCCGCTTCATTCCGAGGCTTGGCTGCGACTGTCATCTGAAAATCAGGCGACGGGAATTTGATAAAGCCCAGCTTCTCCAGGGCCTCTTCAATGACATCCCCCAACTCCCACGCACATGGCCTATCCTGAGTTGATCCAGAATGCCGTCATGGCCTTCTTATCATTGCATTCATTCCCCACCCTCTCAAACCCACGCACGACCAGAACTGACGAGACAATACCAAGCACAAGACTACAAGACCAAACCGAAGGCGTCGAGTAACAGAGTACCAAGCGCAAGAGCAAGAACAACAACCACAACCACAACCACACCAGCTGGAGCAGCAGGCACACCACTAAGAACAACAACTGTGTGTATTTGAAAATATACCAACACGATCCACACGGTCAACACGAAATGAATTTGTTTAAATACCTTCCAAACCAAGAACATCATTAATCACTACAGATTACAAACACGCAAGTGGAACAACCAGAGGAACTTGCCACGAACAGGGGTTTAAAATTCTTCTGAAACCGCCACTAAGGCAGAAATTGAAAATCAAAAAGCTAAACACACTTGCAAAGACAGAATGCAACTGACATTTTGGCAAGCTTCGCACTTGAGGAAAACTGACAAATGAATCATCCGAAAATTGAAAATTGACAGTTGGAACACAACAGCCGGAGCAGGACGGCGTTGGGTAATAGCACCAACAATCTTTCAAGGTCCACAGGTAATCTCCATTCGATCCTTGAGCTTCTGCAGCGAGTAGTTGCGGGGAAATGCTTTGTGCAGCCTTACCACACTGTCAGCGGTAAAGGCTTCGGATGGCCGTCGCAGGCCCATGCCGTCTTGGGACGCCCTGGCACTACTACGTTGTAACAAATGCAAAGTGTCAGTCATCTACATTACTGCAACTTGACTTGAATCAACGAAGATTTAACTAATCAGATTGTGATGCCTGAATCTGTCGGTGCAACTGCACACTTGAATTCCAGCATGATCCGAATCCGGCTCATAATGCTGTCTGCTTTATAAACAGCAATGGCAATTAGCTTGTGACTTGACAGCGAAGAAAATCAATTACCCATGAAGTCTTGACCAATAGATCGTTATTTCCCAAGCGACATTGAGAGGCATCTTTCGCCGTAATCTTGAGCAGAGAGAATTGCCAATTGAAAATTGATCTGACAGAAAATGGAAAAGCAACCAGCATTCAACGTCAAGGATTTTGAAGTTTTAGGTGGGACCCTTTGCAGCAGCATCGATACGACATTCATTCATGTAAACAGTCAGCCTCAACTCAAGTTCTTTCACATTCTCACGTCACGTTGAGATTCAAGCGAGCAGTAATTTTTGCTGCCTCAGGAAATATTCCGGTGGAGATGCAACACTACAATCAAGCAAATGCAGCTTGGCAAAGACTTTCATGCCTAATCAGTTCAAGTCATTTCACAACGCAACATCTCCAAATTTCATCGTATGCTGTTGCAGCAGCTACATTGCAGCGCTTCAGCTGTGTTTTACAGCAGCATGTCATGGTGGTGGCGAATAACCGCTTCAGCATAGGCATCATCGCCATAAACTGTAAACATTCCCAGGACCAAACGTCGAACACCGATTCCATTCGTTGAGGACCACACCTGATAAAATGCCCCATAAATTTGTAATAAAGCGAAAGGTGACAAAACGGAAAACAATCTACTTCTGCTCCCCACAGCCACAAACAAAACGCACCAATCAGACGAAGCACCATATTTTGGGGCCAAGCTCGGAAGCCGGAGTGGAGAAAGCGAAGGGTATGATGCCGAACTCCACCAGCAGGGCAGCAAGCAAAGTCTTCGACGATGAAGCCATGGTGCCCGTCAGGCCGCCAGCGCCCTTGATGCTCCAAATAGAAGCGACGGCTCCTTGAATTGACAATTTACAATTGAACAAAAAGGATCAGCGGCATTGGTTTTTTGTTTCAAATTTCATTCATTGTCCAATTTTCAAAATAAAAGTCCGGCAGGTGAAGTCCGGCAGTGCCCACTGCGATCTGGAGCTGGCGAGGAGGAGCGAGAGGAGAAGGAGAAGGAGAAGGACCCCGGGCAGCTCTGATAAAATCTAACAACCCTCACCTGGCAGGTGGGGAAAAAAGAACAAGGGCCCACGCCACCATGGTGAAATTGAAGACTGACTGAGGTGTCCAATGGTTACTTGTCCTTTCTGAAGTCAACTTGCTGCTTCAACTCTCTCACGGGCGATACCCTTTGTTTGAGCCCTTGTTCTTCACAGCAGAATCATTCGCTCTGACTTGGCGGTTGCATTGCGAAGAACACATGTCTTGTCACAAGGTGCCACTACTATAACAATACTGACCCATGCCTGGCAACAGCTTGGGCCCTGGCACCCTCGTCTGGAAGGAAGGCAGTTGCGTCACAGCACACCTGTCCAGCTCTGCAAAGTAAAGTCTTGCATTTGAAATTTTGCGGTGGGGGGTTTCCACAATTCGGTGATTTCCTTGGTCTTGTAAACGGCAACGTTTTTGAGTCCAGTTCCAAGCCTCGAAAGTTCCCCACCAAGTCCAAAGCCAAGGGGACGGCAAATTGGAATTGACAATTGAAAATTGCAATTGCCAATTGACATGGAAATGGCAATCGCAAATTGAAACTTGACAGCTGACATGGAACATGGAAATTGTCAACTGTGCCACTTGACATGGAAAATGGCAATTGGAGATTGAAAGTGACAATTCAACTGAAAAATGGACAATGGCAATTGGCGATTGAATATTGATAAACTCACACACGGACAAATGAATCTTCAAAAGGAACTTCAAAGTGTTGGTATCAAGAAACGACAATTGCCACCAACGCTCATTCTATCTACCCCAATGAAGTCTAAAGATGGGCAACACCAAAAGTTTTACCATACCTTTATATAAAAACTATGAAGTCGAAGAACATGCCCAGTTGCATATAGAATTACAGAACGCGTATCCAGCAGGAAAATGTTTACAGGCAATCTTGAGCAATGTTTGGCAAAAGATTCTAGATTAAGATGCGCAGCCGTTGAAACTTCAATTGTTAGCGTGCTCCTATTTGCACCATTCATGCAAAAAATAAAGCACACCCATTCCTAGGACTGGATCAAGTCAATGTCCTAATCATGCATGAGGAGATGAAAAGCGCCATTTAATCAATGTAAACTGAAATTTGAATCATTTCGTTGCACTTCTTTTTGATGCCTCCTCGTTATGTTTTACCGGAACCCTTAATGCCCCAATTTTCCTCAAAATTTGCAACAAAAGGATTTAAAAGAAGAATCGGTTTTCCTTCAAAAAACCGCCTGATCTAAACCTTGCCTGATCTAGACCTAAAGACGAGATGGCTGATTGTTGTTGTTGTTGTTGTTGTTGCTGCTGTTGTTGTTGTTGTTGTTGTTGTTGTTGTTGTTGCTGCTGTTGTTGTTGTTGTTGCTGTTGATGTTGTTGATCTTGTTGATCTTGTTGATCTTGCTGATCTTGCTGATCTTGTTGATCTTGTTGATCTTGTTGATCTTGTTGATCTTGTTGATCTTGTTGATCTTGTTGATCTTGTTGATCTTGTTCATCTTGTTCATCTTGTTGATCTTGTTGATCTTGTTGATCTTGTTGATCTTGTTGGTGTTGTTGGTGTTGTTGGTGTTGTTGGCGGTTGTGGTGGTGTTGGTAGTGTTGGTAGTGTTGGTGGTTTTGGGGCTGGTGCTGCTTTTGTTCTTGTTTTTGTTCTCGTTCTGGTTCTTGTCCTCGTTCTTGTCCTTGTTCTTGTTGCTGTTGTCGTTGTCGTTGTTTTCCTGCTCCCCCTCCCAGCTACCGTCGCAAAAAACACCGTTTACTTCTTCCTGCCACCTCCCACCCCCCAACCGTCGCCGAGGAACGGATGGTTGAGAAGCATTCCTCTGACATTGCCCGCAAACTCGTGCGGTGGCTGTTCTGCCAGGCGCGTAGGGCCAAAAGGTGATACCAATCCGCGTATGATGCCGCCAATCCTGCAAGGCCAAAAGGTGGGCTTTGCAGGTTTTGAGAGGCCATCTTCCACTGGAAGTAAGATCCGCAACTTGCCCGGGTCATGGGCAGAACCTGTGAAGTCTGATCGCTCCTGGCATGGTCGACCACTTCACGGCGACATGACCCGTCATCCAAACATGGAGCCAGCACCCTAAAAATTGCTTCTCAAATAACATTTGCCTGGTGGACATGACCATTTCATGGCTTGGCATTACCCATGATTTGAATTACAAGATAGGTAGTAGTTGCACGATCCCAAGTCAAGGGTGGCACAAATGGCACTGGGCAATCATCACCAGGAGATACTTTCACAGGAAGCATTTGTGTGTAAAAGCTGCTGTGTGTGAGCTGCCGAGTGTGAAAACTGCGCTGTGATGAGTGAGGCATGTACAAGCTTCTTTATGCAAAAGATGCTGAATGTAGCAATGTCGGGGCGTCCAGTTGCTCTGTGTAAAGTCTTCTGCGTGTGAAAGCTATTGTATAAATAAATCCTTGTGCGTCAAACCTGCTCTGAACAAGGCCTTTCTAAGGTAAGGGTATGGATGAAAAAAATGCTCTGTGTTTCTGTGTAAAGGCTCTTGTGTGTGAAGCTGCTCTGTGTATGAGCCTCTATATGAAAAAATCTTCGTATAATAATTAACCGCCAAATTTTAAAATTACTTCATGTCAAGATTTCTTTTCAGAATTGTTTCTGTGTGTCGCAGATAATTTTTTCAATTTCTTTGGATGTAACAGCGTCTTTGTATGACTTGCGTCTGTGCTTTATCGCCTTGGGTTTAAATACTTGGTGTCAAGTTTGCTTGCATATAGAGTATGGGTTTAAAAGATTTTTCTGTACAAAAACCTCTACACCAAAAAAAAGTCTGTATGTAAAGACAAAGATTTATAAAAGCTTTTATGTGCAAGAAATTTTGTGTTGAAAAAGCTGCTTTGTATGAAAAAAATTGGACATTTTTGTGCTACTACTGCTTTATTTGTATATTCGCTTTGTTCTTTCCATGGGAAGGAATGAATCATTAGCGCTTTTGGAAGTTGAGATGTGGAAAAAATGCACGGCGTTGTGGCGCGAAGCACATTTGGAAGTAAAAAGTGTTAAAAAAAGTCACGTTCGGAGCGCTTTTGGAAGTTGAGATGTCGAAAAAGTGCACAGCGTTGTGGCGCGAAGCACATTTGGAAGTTAAAATGTGTAAAACACCACATTCTCGGACCACTTTTGGAAGTTGAGATGTCGAAAAGGTGCACGGCGCTGTGGCGCGAAACACGTTTGGAAGTGAAAAGTGTTAAAACACCTCAGGTTCGGACCACTTTTGGAAGTTGCGATGTGGAAAAAATGCACGGCGTTGTGGCGCGAAGCACATTTGGAAGTAAAAAGTGTTAAAAACTGTGGGGCTCGGAACCTTTTCGGAAGTTGAGCTGTCGAAAAAGTGCACGGCGTTGTGGCGCGAAGCACATTTGGAAGTGAAAATGTTTAAAACACCACATGCTTGGACCACTTTTGGATGTTTAGACGTCGTTTTGTGTGGCAGGCGCAAGGGATTCTGCACGTTGTCAAAAGTGAGCTAAACGCGTGGGTTTTGTAACATTTTCCAATACGATTGCAGGCGTGGGACATTTGAAGAGGATCTGCACAGATGCATTTTTCGTGGCAGGCGCAATACAAGAGACACTTCAAGCAGAGATGTTAAGAGGTCAGGGCGCTGATTTCCTGAGAGGGTTGTCATTTTGNTGCATTTTTCGTGGCAGGCGCAATACAAGAGACACTTCAAGCAGAGATGTTAAGAGGTCAGGGCGCTGATTTCCTGAGAGGGTTGTCATTTTGGAGCATGAAATTTTAGGTTTGCGAAGATGATTTCGCGTGACAGGTGCAGCACTTCGTATGACCTGGCTACACGTTCTCGTGGCAGGTGCAGTACTTTAGAGACATCGCATGGAAAAACTGTAAAACGCATTGGTACGAGGCCGTGAGCTGCAGACTCAACCTCTCATTTTTGAAGGAAGTTTCCCAGAATTGCTTGGTTTTTGATGGTGTCAATGTCTAAAAGTGAGGAGTGTCGCAGCATTGGTTCGTCTGTGAGGCAATCACTTCGGAAAGTGAAAGAAGAGTCACAGAAAAGTGTAATTTTTTTCCAATTTCAAGTAGCAAATTGCACGCAAGTTTCGCAGAAAGCATATCCGGTCCAGTTTCAGATAGCAACATCGATAGCAAGCAGACGTCGAGATAACTGGAGAATCTTATCTAACAGAGAGACGCTGAGAAGTTGTCGCAGTAGCAAAATAGATAGCAAGCAGATGGAGAGTGAACTAGAGAATGGAACAGAGAGACGGTGAGAAGTTGTCGCCCTGTCCCGCAGGTGGAGCAACAGTAGGTTGTTCTGCAATAAATGTCGGTTACAGCTAGCAGGTGGGAAAGCTGAACTGATGTGGCAGTAGTTTCGTTCCTTTGGGGATTCTGGATTGTGTCTGGTGTTTGGATGATCATTGTAGCATTCGTTGTTGATCTGTGTAACATTTTGGTCTTATGACGATCTTTGTGGTTTTGGACATGTTGACTCATCGTTGCGGTGGAGCATTCGTGAAGATCTTTGTAGGCCCTTAGAGCCGGACTGTGTAGCGCCCTTTGTGGCGCCCTTTTTGTCTGACAGCATGAAGACGCTGCAGTTGTCCGCTCTCGCATGTGTCTTTTCTGACCGTGCTGGTTGTCAGAATGGATGCAACGCAATGACTGCAAAACATTGATGCGGGTTCGTGGGTGTCACGGGTGACGTGGACGGGAACCCCGGAAATTAACTCATGACCTTGCTTCCTGGATGGATAGATGGATAGATCGATGGCTGGGTACCTAGATAAATAGATAGACAGACAGATAGATAGATAGATAGAGGAGGAAAAAGATAGACAGACGGATGGATGGATGAATCAATGGAGAAATAGAAAGCTAGCCCGCGTAATAGATAGGTGGGTAAATGGATCGATAGAGAGATGGATGGATAGAAAGGTAGATAGAGAGGTAAGTGGATAGAGGGATAGGTGGAGATAGATAGATCGAAAGACAGGTAGTTAGATAGACAGATGGATGGAAGCATGAAAGGATGGATAACTAGAAAGACAGACAGTTTCATAGACAGGGAAAAAAACAGATCGATCGATACAGAGATGGATAGGTAGATAGGTAGATGGCTAGAAAGGTAGCTCTGTAGATAGATGGCGAAAGAGAGACACAGAGAGAAAGAAAGACAGAAAGGGAGAAACACTCAACCATCTTTCAATCCGTCAGTGGGTTCGCTCTGCTTTCCTATTTTGAAACTTCCGCCACCGCCTTGTGCGGTACTACTGGTAAATATATACATGTATTGTATGTGATAGATACAGGTAGCATACCCTACCACTGAGCAAATTTCACCCAGTTTCCCACCTTGCCACCAGCACTGTGACCACCTCGGAAGAGCTCAAAGGAGGTACTCCCGGGGCTTTCCGCATCTGCGTCTGCGCACAACCTGCGTTAGCGTCGAAGGTATCCAGGGGAGGACCAAAGTGATAAAGGGTTGGTCTATTTTTGGATCATTCTCATTACAGTTGAAAAAAAGCCGGAACTAAACATTGATGAGAAATCAGTCAATCAGTGAAGAAACTAAGCACTGATCTTTCCACCTTCAGACATCATCGGAGAACATCAGAGACATGGCCATGAGAATGGCCCTGCAAGAAGGACAACAACACATCATCTGAGGATTGGTTGAAGCAGGATGCACCATTTGCGCTTGCTGCCAGTTGACTTGGGACAAATCAGGTGGTTGGGGTTTTCATCTGACACAAATTCTCAACAACTGCCAAAATTTGAGGGCCTACTGTGGTCATGCACGGTTGGTCATGCTTCAAGGAAGTAATATGCAACACAAGTTTCAGCGATTTATCGGAAGATTCAGTCAGAATGAACTCCAGTAGCAAAAAGGGAATAGCAGTCGGAATGCTTCGAATTGTCCCTCTTCAAATAGGCTCTTGCAAATCCTGGGTTGATGTTGATGTAGGTGGCACCAGAAAATCCAAACTCGGAGCTGTCCAGCTAGAAAGTGATTGCCAAGCCTGGTTAAACCTGATTTGGGGTGAAAACCAAACCTGGTGGTTCACCATATCTATCTTATGACGTCACAATTTCTTGCTAGCCCATGAAGCTCATCATATTTCTTGCGGGAAGAAAATCTCCGGATTAATATCCAAGAAAACCATTGCTACATATGCTTAGGTATGCTCAGATACTACTTAATATCTAAATAAAATCCTATAACCCAAGAAAAAATGGGAAAGTTTACATCCGAAAGATCCATGTTGGCAAGTGGTCCAACCACAGAATCTAACTTGAACTGGAACATAAACGATAAATTGCTGGTATTCTTGCTAGGTTTCATATTCATGTCAACTATCAACTGACCACATATGTTTAAATTATACCCATGTATATGAATGTATGTATATAGGACTTGTACAGTAGTACATACATATATGAATTTATTTGGTACTTGTAGTACATATATATATATATCATATCAATTCATATCAATTAATACATACATGGTCATTATTGTTATCATTCTTATTAACTATCAAATTATTACCACTATATAATTATATATATATACACATGTGTCCATGCAGCCAGAGCACACGTGATATCCCGGCGGCGCCCAGTCTGCCGACTCATAGAGCCACTCTGCCAGCCCCTCGCACCGCACAGCCGCCGCATCGGCCAGCGCTGCACAGGCTGCGAGTCGCAACGCAACAGCCGGGCGCATGGAGCGGCAGGCCCGCGGGGTTACATAACCAACTCGGATTAATTTTGCTCATGTAGATTTTAACTACTGACTAAATATCTACATAGACTTGAATCAAAACAAAAGATAGGTATTGAACATGATTTAACTAATAAATCATAGAGACATATAGAGACTTGAAACCAACAAGTACCTTCCTTACTGGATTCAAAAGAAACAGCAGCACGATACAAACAAAGTGTTGCGCTCTCAGCAGTCTGGACTCGACGATCCTCCCCCACATCCAAAATGAAAGATGTCATGATGACATGAATGTCATGTCACAAAAACTGTGATCATACCATCTTGGAATGTTCCCAACTACCAGTAACTACCATATGGATCCCAGGCTATACCAAGTTGACTCTCACGCTGGGTCCGGCACCTCAGGTTTGACGTACCTCACGGATCAACGGCATGGAGAGAATGTCAGAAAACAATCCATAAAAACTCCCCGGTGCAATTTCTCGAGTTCAATTGGATTGCTTATCTCACTTACAGTTACCGAATACAGTAAACTAAGATAGATATGAAAACCATGCTGTTTGAGACAAGTTTTCTCTGGGAAGCCGTAGCTCTTCCATATCTTTCACTATGTTTACTGGAGGGTAATAATCATTATACCCTCAACGTTTAGGTAGCTGTGGAAAATTCACCATGTAGATCCTCCTCCAAACGGGCCCATGGCTTGTCCACATCTTTTTGTATGTGTACTATGTACCCTAATCTGGGAAACCCAATGCCATAAACCTACCATTTGGTGTTGGATTATCACCCATCTATAGTGATCTTGGGGATGGCTTATTGCATTGGGTCTAAAACATTCCGGAGAATCCGCTGATTGAAAGCCGCCATCTCCAGCCAGGCACGCTTCAGCAGTGTCCAGATGTGCCAGAGCCTCGAAAGATTTGGGTCGATTCAACGACCACTGTGCTATGAAGTTTTATGGCCCTGCTACACACCCTGCAGTTGTGAGACTGGTCAAGGATTCATGCAAGGAGCTTTTCAAGTGCCCTCCAATTCCAATAAGAAGTACTTGAGTAGACCGTTTGATGACTGGAAAATCCACCTGACAAGCATGACATCTAGCTTTAGAATGCAGGAGATGGTGGGTTGCAAACCTGGTGCCATGTTAGGATGGTTGCTGTTGGACGATCAGGTCCTTACTGCACAGATGGAGAGACATGTCAGTTGAGTTTGAATGAAGCCCCCCCGAATTGAAGGATTCCGTGGATTGCATGGAAGATTCATGCGAAAACATGGGGTGAAATCCTGAACAACCGGCTCTAACCCTCTTGCACTACCACTCCAAAAACCAGCCTCCAGGTCTACAAAGCTCATGCTACCTCAGTCGGTGACTCGCTGGAATTCCCTAGCCCAATTCCAGGCATGGATTACCAGTCTTCTGTGGAAGCCATGGCCCATCTACAGATTATTTATAGTAGCTTTTCGCAGATATTGTATAGAATTTCTCCACAAGAGTATATGATTATGTGCATATACCTAGACTGGTGTGTCTATACCACCAATTCATTGCTGGAAATGGAAAATGTTTTGTTCCAGTGGATTAAGGGCCCTCGTTTCAGACAAACCCATTCTTTGCATTCAATTGTATCCCTTGAATACTGTATCCACTACCCTCTGGCAATCAAACACGGCAATTGAAAATCCACCATTTATAGGGGATTTTCCCATTAAACCCTCCATTTATAGGGGATTTCCAATTGCCACGTTTGAGTACCGGAGGGTAATCTTGTCGTTTTAGGAATCATAGAGGCGCCGATATGATAAATCATTATCACAAAGTATTGATTGGTCGTTGAATGGAGGGAACCTTCTGTGAATAAACCAATGACTATTGTGACTGTGGGGAAAAAAAACATCTATGATAGAAGGTGAGGCCCTACAAGTCATATACGCTGGTTTACAATCCCCATAAATTACTATAGTTATATCGCCCTAATCAAGCCTAGTTAAACCAAGTTTATTTGTAAGTCAACTTAGCTATCATAAATCAACTATAAATCCCATTGAGTCACCATTTCGTCTTGGTGAAATCACCATTTTCCGGTTTCGAGGGCCTCATCCCCAGCGCCGATCTCCAAGACGCTCTCAGCACTGATGTCGCTGCAACTCTCCACCGTGGAGGTCTGTAACTGGGAGGATGGCAGCTAAGCAGTGAAAAAGATCAATGGGTAGGGTTTGGTGAAGTGGTATCCCACATTAAAACTATTGGTTACCCTCTGGTAAACTAACAGAACTATGGAAAATCAACGAACTAAATGGCAAATGTTAATAGCTATGTTAGTTTACAAGAGGGTATCTCAAAGTTATCTTAGTTTTCCTAATCCCCAATTGTCTTATGTAGTATAAGCCCCTATTTCAGAACCAAACAACAGTGGTACTTTTTAATGGCTCAGTTGAACTAATGTCAGTAGTAAACCCAATACCAAACCTTTGCGACTGCTGTATACCACCCGTGTGCGGTACGTTTTCAGAACTACACTTGAACTCATGTCGGATTCACACGATACTAAACCAATCTAAACCAAATGTGTAGTATATATTTTTATATACATACATGAATAATTCATATGTCATCAATATCCGCTATATCCCATTGTACCACCATTGATCCCCAATTGATTCCCAGAGGGTACAATGAGAACTTGGTGGAATGGATATGTCACCAATAATTTTCTTGGTTTTCTGACTAGAGAACCTTAGATACCCGACAAGAAAAAGTGGGCTTGTTCAGCGAGATCGACATCATGTTTGTCCACAAGTATGTTGCCAAAAAGAAGAATGAAAAAGGTCAACCTGAACCTTACCCTCGTCATGCCGAATTAGATGGTGCAAAATCAAAAACTGTCACGCAAATCTACAGCATGGCGGCTCTGGAATTTGAGGCAAACAATCATGCAACAGTAGCTAAAAACCAGCACATAGCCAGGTGCTAGATATTCAAGACACGTTGATACTCGTCAAAGAAATGGGAAGGCATTTTCACTCGTGGTTGTACTCCTTACTGCCAATCAAAAGCGTCTATGTCATGGTTGACAGTTGACGGTTGATGTTCTAAACCCACTGGAAGATTTCTGTTGCTCATCAAATGGAAGTTTAAAATTTGGTGTAGTTGTATACAGTGTGTATCCAGACATATACGTATATATACAATACTCGTACAAATTTTATATCTCAATCTATATTCACCTCTATATACACTAGCTTCAGTATCGAGGATGCTTCATATCTTCGTAGCATCCACCAGGACATTTCCTTAGGAAATTCACCCCAGGTGTGGTTCAGCCGTGGTCTTTAGAAGTTGACCTAAAGCCAATGTCTGGTCAAGTCCCAAAAAATATCTCTTCGTAGATAAATCCCTTGATGTTTATTGCTTAAATTCACATGTCAAGCGATTTTGAGCGTTTCGGAACTGTTCACATCCACATTTTCATGGTTGCTCCCAAGACCCCAGAGAGGTAAAATGACCAAAATTTCCCAAAGGCATTCACCCGTCATGGGTTGGCACAGATCAAGGCTTCCTCAGTTCCCCCAACCTCCTCGCGTTCCATTTGCTCCACTGCCTGACAGCAAAAAAACATGGTAGATTTTTTGCAGAAAAAGATGTGTTTTTTTTGCCATGAAAACTTGGAGATTGAACCTACCATGTATTTGTCTTCAAGCGACAAAGCCCGGATACAGTAAACAAGAATATGGAGATATTTACCAACAGAAAATGTGAGATAAATATGATTAATTAGTGAACAAGTAGGTGATGGATTGCTGGATCATTTAATAAGATAATGGGTGCGGGTCAAAACCCTCATGCACCAGTGACGGTGCCAGAAATAGAGAGAATAGAACATCATGGCATTGTACTTTTGCCAAATTCTTCTGGGGGGTTAATTTTGACCCATAGGCAAGTGACCAAAATATGGAGTATTGAATTTAGATGATGCATTGGTGTGTCCAAGGTTGTGTCTGAGACTTTCTTTGCGCACAGAATTCAATGCATTCCATGGAGTGGCGCAGAAACTACTGTGATTTCGGAATCTTCAGTGGCCATTTCAGGAACCGGTTTATTGGAGGTACCTAGTACCTACCATATATAAGGTCTATGTAAGGGCTAATTTTCAGTGGATATATCTCCAAAATATTGCTTCATATGGTACAATAAATGGTCGTTGATCTGACATGGGCGTCGTTTGTGCTGCGAAGGCCATGATAATGGCCTGGTTGGAGGTCTCCAAGTATCACCAAGTGCTACCTCCTGGGATTTCACATCACATCCCCATTTTGCCATTTTGATCATCCAGAAATCTAAGATGACAGTGCATAATATCCCATTTATGGCGATGTGTTCTAGCTTGAAGCTGGTGATGCTCAAGCCGTCCACGTTTGTGCGAGGGTAGGCCATTATCACAAAAAAAGAACTAAATGGTGGTTAGAGAAATTATCACTATCAATATTCGATCACTATCCACGATTCTCACTATATATAGGAAAAAAAATCTGGAAATGAGCCATTTCTGACTGTTTCTGTTGGCTACTTCACTATGATTCTTGGTTGAAATCCCCGTTTTTCCTGGCGAAACTTCGACGCAACCACGTGCACCTTGGTCTCAAGGGCCGCCTTCGCTGCTGCATAGACCCGCGCCAAGGGGCGACTGGCGCAAGCGATTGGGATTGAAGCAATCTTGTATAGCTATATATATATATATGGATGGGTGGATGGATGGATGGATGGATGGATTCATGCATGCATGCATTTATCTATCTATCTATCTATCTATCTATCTATCTATGTATCTATCTATGTATGTATGTATGTATGCATGTATGGAGGTAGGTATGTATGTAGGTAGGTATGTAGGTAGGTAGGTAAGTGTGTAGGTGTGTAGGTATGTAGGTATGTATAGATCCAACATGATTACAATGAACCAATAGTATTTTCTAGAGAAAAAATGATCACTTGTCGAAAGATGGATCACTAATTTTAAAAATATATAAAACATTTTCTGGTGGAACCAATAATCTATGGCAACCCCGAAAGACATGCGGAGATGTTACTAAGTTTTCACACATGAGACAGACTTTCAGCTACACATGGTTTAGTAATTGATTTTTTTGATGTACAGGTTTGAGATGTTTGGGCACGACTTGTGAGAACCACTGATTTTATGTATGATCCACTCACTACTATACTGTGTGCAGGAACAGTTGGGGAGTGGTGATTTAACTTAATGAGGATATCTATATAACCTTGGACAACCGTTTTGAATTTTCTGCAGCCATGGGGATGCAACTAACAAAGGTATGAGAGTATAAAATGGTGTAAAACCAACATGTTTAGGCTATATTCGATGGGGTGTCCAAGGGGATATAGACATACACAGATTATACTATACTATACTACCAACAGGTTTGTCAAAAAAAATGGCCCCAAAAAATCTGCCTAATCATCACATTGCGCATGAAATGCAGCAAAATGGAGGTACGGCATGTTTTCAGACACTCCGGAAAAGGATAGAAAAGGTGGAAAGAATAAATCAAGTCCTGCAAAATCGAGTTCCTATCTTTTTGGGGAACTCGTTCCTGTGAAACTGAAGGGTGGAATGCCAAAAATCTAATGAAAATTGCAAGGAAATGTGGATTTTGAAAGTCTCTGCAGTCGTTTTTGCAAAACCATGCTACTTCCCTGAATGAATCACACTTGGTTTCACAAGCAACCAATACTGTAGATCTGAGGACATTCAAAGTACAGTGGATGCGGACGTGACTTTCATCCCAAAAACAACTTGGCAAGTCCATGAAACAACCCGGAACCCACGTGGGGTGTTTTGCAAAACATCAAAACGATCGCTTTTGCGAAGTAAGGAAGACCTTTGGATGTTGGTCCATAAAGACCGAGAGAGTTGTTAGAGCCTGTTCTCCAAAACTCATGGGCTCAAAGTCCCCGAAGATCTTTGAGGATTCCACAGTATCTCAGTTTTCACACTCAGAAATGCTTCTGGAACAAGAAAATCATGTTTTAAAAAAGTCCACCCTGAAAACTGAAGAACGGATCCATCCATTCTGTGCAGAAATTCGACCCATCTCCGCCTGTCGACCCTGGGAACCGACCATGGCATCCGTGGGATCTGTGCTTTGGCCTCGATCGGATGGAGGTTTTCTTGTGGCTCTCGCAGCGAAAAATGGGTGACGTACAGAAAAACAAAATCTGTGTCTAAACTACACACATGTGGATCTTAGGAGAACAATCATGTGGAACTATCCAGCAAAAAAATGAAAAGGCTGTGGTATTGGGTTTGGAGAAGAAATGGTAGCAATTCATACAGCTTTGGAATGGCTGTCATCAAGCAACATCTTCCAAAGAAATAAATGCTTCAGGACAACCCTCAGTCCATAGTCACCAAATCACCAAATCGAAATGGCAAGGCTACCATGCATTGCGGGGGAGAAACAGGGTCGGGTGAAAGTGCTGGACCCAAACTTCTGCGATAGGTTCAAGTCGTAGTCAACTGGAAGTCAAAACAGCTGGTTTTCTCAACGCATTTCACCAACTTATTGTGAAAATTGCTTGGGTGGGAAATACATGTCACATAAGGCAAACATTAATCACTGGATTGTTTGGGTTTCTAGGTATCAAAGATTCACAGGATCTTCGTTGGCCAGCTCATGGTAAAGAATAAGAAACCAATTCATCTTCACTAGGCATGAAGAACAATGGTAGTTATAGCTCTCCAACAACAAAAAACTCTTTGAGTCATGGGCTCCCGTTTGCTTGCGCTGGCCCCCCGATCTAAAATAGCTTAGGTGAGGCTTCATTTCACGTGCCTCAATTTTGGGGAATCTTCTCAAAATTGCGCGTTCGAAGAAATGGAAACTTGAAAGTCCGATAGATTCGCACCGCATTTTCCCCATTCAAATAGCAGTTTTGGGGTAACCCATTTTTTTTTTTGGTAAACCATTCCCATAAAGAAAAAAGAACAACTATAAATTAGGAATGGTTTACTACGAAATGATAAAAGACATACTAGTAATAACAATAAACATAATGCCAATGACAATAATAATAATAATAGTAATAATAATCATCATCATCATCATCATCAACCATTCCCATTTCAAAAAAGAATACAATGGTTTACACTAATCCCGAATAGATTAGGTAGTATAACTCCCTAGAACAAACCAACCAACGAGGCTATGCTCAACGTAGCTATGGAAAACCACCCTTTCTTACAGGTAAAACATCATTATTGTCATCTATAAATGGGCCCTGTGCCAGAGCAAACTGTTAAATAACCAGAGGGAAATCATCATCAAATCACCATTTATAGTTGTTAAATCCAATTAAATCACCATTTATAGTATTCCGATCAGCATTCCCATACTGTTTGGTGATTCTACCATTGAATAGCACTATTATACTATGATTCCCACAGAAATCCCATTATATCATAAACCATTCCCGCTTTTGTTCAAGTAATGGATTATAGTCATCCCCAAAAAGGTAGGTAGTATAACTCCCTATAAAAACCAAGCAACGAGGGCAAGCATCATAAACCATTCCCATCATTTTGGTTAAATCAATCACGATTTATGGTATTCCCAGGGATCGGTATTCCAAATGTCATCATCAGAATAATAAACCATTCCCATTTTCATTGAACCATCCCAATACAGAAAAACTGATAATGAATTGGGAATGGTTTACCACCAAATAATACGAAACACAATGATATAGTTAATGATAAACCATTACTACAATTGGAATGTTCATCAATATATCCAAGTGAAATGGAAATGGTTTGCCATTGATTAATTGGAATATCCATAGATCTATACTATAAACTACTATAATAATGTATATCTCCACCATTTCTGGAGCGACACAACGCGCCTGGTGATGCTCTGGCTGCCGTTCGTGCATCAGTTGGCCCAGGATACGCGTCCTAAAAAACACGACAAAAAACCGATGAAGGTGATGGCTTCATGATGGTTGAACCAACAAAAAACTTGGATTTCACTGAGTTAGCCAACAAAAAATAGTAGTTTACTGGTCGTTTCATATGATTTAACTCGAAAAAATTGTGGTTTGAGGAACAAAAAATGATGGTTTTGACTCAAGATCATTCAAAATGTCTCAAATGCCGGCTTCGAACATAAAATAAACAACGGAATGATGGTTTTACAGATAAGAAAAAGTAAGATCTTTTAAGCAACCAAAATGCTGTTTTCGTGGGGTTCTTACTGCTGGGGAAAATGTAGAAATCCTGCCACCAATACAAGAGTTATATCATGTCCTGAACAAATGAAACATACCTGTCGGTGTGTTCCATGGTCAAAAGATGCCAAAAATGGGTATGGTCATCCATCGCATAATGAGAATCCTTCTAGTGGATATGTAAATCCCTCTCAATGGATTGATGACCATCCCCAAAACGTGTACCCTCCAGTTTTGATCATGGCACATATGAGCCATGAAGAAATACTCCGTGTTCCCATCCCATGAAATACTGGTTGGTAAAGCGATATCCCGCTAATTTTGGGGTTATGGTAGGTCATGATAATCCCTGTTCTTACTAGATGGTAAATGACTATTTAAAAACACGGATTTTATTAAAATTCCATTCTATCTCCATATCATAGACATTCGCAAAAATCCAAGACAAAAAAATATATCCATATACCCTAGGGTAAACTAACATAGATGTGGAAAACCCATGGTTTCCCCAGAGAGTACATCCCATTGATTATTTCTAGGGACCTGCAGCAGTTTTATCCCATCACTCACTCACCAGGACCCCTCCGTCCAAGCTGCCTGGACTTGGAGACCTTTCGATCCTTGGTGCATTTCAAAATGCGGGCTTTCCGTCCAGGTTTTGCCACGGGTAGCTGCTGGAAACCCTTAATCATTGGATTGGTTTAAGGGAAAATCTACAGGAAACTGTGGTTGTTGAAATATCGGGGGTTCCTGACCCATTGACTGAAAAAAAAAAAGAAGAGTTCCATGAATACGCATACACTTACTATAAAGGAAGAATCAACCACCCACCCATAGTTTGATGTTTTTTCCAACACATTTGTGGTACAATTGGGATGGTTTACTATTGCTCCACTCACATCATATTGATAATGATAGAGATGATGTAGCTATATATTGATAAGGGTTTAAAGAGATAAACTACATAGATAATTTCAATAAAACCATTGATCTGGATATATAAAGTAGACTGATTCACTCACCTAAAACAAGCCATTTGGGAATGTCTCCACCTATGGACCATCATTCCAGTGATGTCGCGACGTGAGGTCGCAAAATAATGTATCCAGAATAATACCAACTGATCATGCGTGGAATTGAACAAAGCATTACATAGTATCCAGTCCTCAAAATATGTCCAGATTCATATCCAAATCAGTATTCCTTACCTAATATCCAATAAAAGTCGAATAAAACATCAATGATTCCAGGAGTTCACCAAGAACTCGGGGCATCAATGGGCCCTTGCTATTCTTCGCTGCTACCACCATTTGGGTGTTGCTAAAAATGGGAGATCCCCAGTCGTCACCATGGTTGGTTCAATACTAAGTCATGGTCGTTCATGACTCGGATGATTTGGGGCCCATGGATTGGAAACCTCCATTTCATTGGATTGGTTTAAAAAATAATCTACAGGAATCCCACTGTTTTTACTATCAAATGTTTCGCGTTTGTGCAGATTTTCCCACAGTCCGATGCTGGGACCATTGGTCTTGGCAATGACTCAAGATCTTTTGCTCCAATTAAAGAGGTGTCAACGACTTGCTACAGTCGTAGACTATGAATATCTAAGGATATCTAATGATATGGTGATTTCCTAAAGCGAAGGTAACCCCAAATCATTTTGGTTTGTTTGGATTTTCCACTATAAACCATGCAGCTATTGGGGTACCCCCATATCTACAGTGGTATCATCTCAGTCACTACAAGGTGCCTTGCCAGGTGATGTTTGTTGGTTTATAAGCCCCATGAGCTAGTTCAATAATATATATATATATACATATATATTTATGTATATGTATATATATATATATATACGTATGTATGATGTATATATATATATATATATGTATATATATATATATATACATATATATATATATACATCATACTATATACCATAAACCATAGAATTCACCGAGTTCTTTGCACCAACCAAACGCGATTTCGGGGGCACCAACCGGACGGATTTCCTGGTCGAATCTTCGCCGCCAGGGCTCCAATGCGGCGCAGGACTGCTCCAGATGTCGAAATGAGGCCTGCAGGGTGCCCCAGGGCGTTCGTTCGCGGTTGGTGCTGGGATAACATGGGATAACTAGGGGATAGCTAGGGGATAGCTAGGGGATAACTAGGGTCTATGGTAGATATATCGAACTATTTAATTGTATTCTATGGTTTTGCCATATCCTACCGTGGTTCAGAAACGATCTTACAACTGGGTGGCACCACCTTGTGGCGTGTGGAAGGCCCCTTTGGCTTTTTGGAGGGGAATTTGATCATCAAATTTGGGGATGAATTTGATGGAAACTGATGGAAATTTGCGGTCATTTGTGTGACAGTGTGCAATGGATGAAAATAAGCTATTTAGTTCGATGATTTATCGCATGTTTGACCCAGTATCTTAGTCATGATTTTCCATAGCTGTGTTTATTTACCAGAGGGTTGCATTCTGACCCTGTTGTTTGGCAATTAGACAATCATCCGGTCCATCGCCATGGGCCATTGCAGCCGTCAAATGATTGCATACAAGTAACAGGTAGTGAATCCTAACAATACGGGCCTTGCTTGCCATAGTTGGAAGGTTGGGATAGTACAAAAACAAGGTGATGAACTTCAAGGTTAACCCGTTCAAATCGCAAAACAAATCCTTGCGTATCAAATGACAGCCAGTAGGGGAGACGATGATCCATTGATGTGGATGCTGTGTGGTCGTGGCCATCATCACCAATTCCTACGGTACAATGGTCCATAGATTCCTTCGATCTCAAGCTTTGATAAGCCCGAAACTATCTGAAGCTGGAAAGTCAAAGGCATAGTAAGCTCTCGCTCGGATCTTGAGTGGCTGACTTGATCTGCATTTCTCTCGTGACCATCGGGGTCTTCGATATTTCACCTGCGCCTTTTAAATGTTACCCCGGTACCCCTCCAAAAAAAAGATGGACAGTTCCATCCCTGTCAGCTGCCAACCACCTAGATGCGTCATCTGCTCTTTCACCCTAGAATTGGATGTGAAAAATGGTACAGGGACCCCAAAAAGATGTTGTTTTGTTTCCTCTGTTGCCTTGGTTTCCTCTAACTTCGTTGCCGTGAAACCCGTCAAATCAGTTGAGTTCCTCGGCACTTTTTCACTCCCAAAATAGAACTTGAAATCGACTTGTGGGTCCCATTTCCATGTTTCCTGGCTTGGACCTGTGCTTCAATCATCACTTTTGGGTACTCACCTACTCTTTCCCTGGTTCAATTCTTGATTCTCCGTCCCTGTCCTTGTTGCTTCTATCCCCCTCCACAAAAAAAAAAAACAAAAAAAAAAACTATGGTTATTTCACATAGCCATGGAAAATTGCTAATTTGGGATGCTTTTCCCATTAAAACCTCCATTTATAGGGGATTTTCCATGGCTATGTTAGTCATAACCAGAGGGTAGCTCCTCCACCAGGCCCATTTTCAAACCTTGATGGAGAGAATGGTATCATTCAGCAATTGAACATCATGGCGTCTCTCAGGGATCTGTTGGGCCTCACAGCGCCGGTTTTGTTGGTGAAAATGAGGTGGCCCCCTCCGGCATTGAAACAGAGGTGACATGGTGAAGAATTGGGACTTATCTAAGGAAATTGTGGATATGATGAGGATATGATATGGACATGATGCGAGGTAACCAATAATATCATGATGTGGGCGTGTCTGATACCATGAGATACCACAATTTATAGCCTTTCTCATCGCGGAAATGATCATCAACCATGGGATCGTAGGGTACAGAATGATTTTTCGACTGGGATCTACTGGATGCGACTGGGATTCCATGTGATCAAATGGAACTGCAAAGGACTGGCTTTGGAAAACTACTCGCGTATTCCAACTATTTTTTCAATTACATTTTAGGGGATGGATCAAGAGTTTGGCACACTGGAGTTTCACCACAAAATTGTTAGTACTGTAGATCTGCGAGGCTATATGGCATCTGGACGGTAATCCCTGCCAGAGGGTTTCCATAGTTGTGTCAATATCCAGAAAATGCCCCAGTCACAACCAGTTGTTGGACTCACATGTCCAACAAAAAGGGCTGGTAGACCAACCAACGCGGTTGGCCAGCGGAACAAACGGAGCCAGGGCCGCGCAGAACCCTCTATGCAGTTGATGTTTTTGTTCTGGAGGTGCCCGCAGCTATTTTCACAAAACGCTCCAATCAGTTTCCAACTCCAATTTTTCAAATCAGTATCTGTTCAGGGCCCAGGGGCGACCATGTGCGACCATGTCAATGATGTCCTGGAAAAAAAGAGTTGTTCAATGGGGGTTTACCCCGGGGGTTTACCCCTTGGAACTTCCAACAAACTCGTGGGAAGTGGACACCGTAAGTCCCACACCCTGCCTTTGCAGTCCCCAGCGACCAAGATGTCATGGCGCAACGGCGCAGTGCCAGGAGTTTGGAGTTGGGATTCAAGCATGTTGTCCAAATGTTTGACATGAAGGTGGCGAAAGGCAAAAGGTTCAGGAACAAATGCTGAAGATTTGACCTGATGCCGACCCCAACTGGGATGACGGGTTTTCATCACAGCCCGTGGCATCCGATGTTTGATGGGAGATGGTTCGATGTTTCCCGTGAAGCCTGTTCCAAGGCCTGATTTCTGGAATCTCATATATACCAAAATCAGCACCAGATACTGCAGGCTTTGCAGCCAATGTTCAGCTCATGAAAGGAGCTCCACTTGCGAAATCATAGTATATTCGGCCGGGTCTTCCAATGAGCCAGCGGGCCAACATATTTCAGGGTCATGGCCTGGGAAACCGGGCAGGAGGACGTTCATAGAAAATGGCCGAAAAGTGTACAACATCTGGAAAGTAAACATGTCATGTCAAGGTTGCCGAAAATAGGGGTGTCCCCAAATCATCCAACATTATATAGACCATTTTAGTATTGGAATCCACGGTTTTGGGGTGCCCCCAATTCTAGGAAACCACCACATCAACGGTCCAAAAATGATGCTACCTTGGAGCTATGTTTGCACCCATCGCTCCACCGATTTTGCACGGCCATTCGACTTAGTCAATCCAGCGAACTATCTGAAGACAGCCGAATCCGCAATTCGTTTGGCTTTGAACACCAGCAGCATTGCACTGAAAAAAAGATGCATACTATGCGAACCAATTTTGGGGTCCATGATTATCCCATCTTGATGAGCAATGAATCCACAATTTGGTGTGTCCAATCCCCACTTTTGTTTCTCTAAATCATTCCCAAGTCCGGCCAGAAAACACCTCTGTTGCATCTTCGTAAGGATCAAAAAGCAAAATGTTGGGTGCCACCAACACGTGATGAATCAAATCACCAATCATGTCACCAAACGTCATAAGCACGTATATAATCACATGTAATATGTGTGTGTGTAGATATGCAATGATATGCACGCGTGGTTCAAAGCCCTCGTAACATCTCTTAAGAATCATCACAAAACGCAAGGTGAAACCAATTCTGTGAGGCACTTTGGCGCTCGCCACAGGCAGCTCCGGAGCTATTGGCCTTGATTTTTCTGAAAATTGTCGAGCATGGAAATCGCTGAAGTTCGTAAAAGGGATAGATTTTGCAGAACCAGTCGGTTGTGATTTCAACTGCTTTTCAAACACTAAGTCTTGGACTCCTGATCATTTTTCCGCATGGATGATGGGATGATGGCTCTTAACAGAAAGGACCCAAACCAAGAAGTAGTGGAACGGACTGCAGATTGCACAGAGGATATACGACCAATGTGGATATGGATACCCACTATTACTGTTGTTGTTTCCCAAACAATGATGTGGGGCACAGGATACATAATGGCTACGAAGACTGTAGTGAAGTAGTTTGCCTGGAAAATGACGGGCCAATGCTTCCACAGCCTATCCGCATGTGACGGCATCACAGAACGCTCAGGTCGTCTTCGAAATCTGCAGTCGGTTTGCTTTGGGGAAGTGTGGATTCCAAGGGTTCGTAGACTGCAAAAAAAGGAAAAAGGGGTGGTGCGTGTGGGCATTTAATATTTGCTTTACAGTCATCCAGATCCACCATAGGTCCAGCGCTCTGACCTTCCCCGTCAGTTGCCCAATCCCTCTCAAAAGCACACTTTTTCTATTCACGTGCGAGGTGACTGCAAAATCCAATTGTGGCTGAGGTGCCACTTGAATGGACCTAGAACATCCTACAGCTATTGCTGTTGATCAATATCTCGACTGGGTATCTTGTGATGTACTATATAACTCCCAAACAGATAGTGAAGCAACATGCCAAAATAGCGGTAAATCAACTCACGTCCTCCTCTCAGACACCATTGTTGGGTGAGGCATCTGATGCAAGCCACAATGAAACGAAGTCTATGCAATAAGCTTTGCAGTGAGAACGATCTTCAAAAACACTGCACTCAAACAAACCGGAGCGCAAACTGAATCAGAGCCTTGACTCAAGCCCTTTGGGTCATACCTGCAGTAGGCACGCCCCTCATCAACAAACTATGCCGCATTTGAATGCATTTGAAGGTTCAGGCTTCGGCACTGTTTCCAGAATGATCTCTCTTTGGCCCAGATTCCTAAAGTTTCCATGAACCCTGCGGAAGGTTTTTGGGTGAGTACTTTCAACTGGAACCATTGCGGTTGCGCATTCCCAAAGCCTCAGCAAGTCCTTCAGAGATTGAAACCCAATCGCATTCTGTTGTTGGAACCACAATCTGATGGCAAACTCAAAGACTCAAGGCACTTGTCGTAAGTTGTTTGAATGGTGAAGAGATGAGTCTGTGGCATGTTGCCTAAGCCTCTGAGATATAAATAAGCATGATGATGCAAGTCCTGGAAAAACATGGCTACATATGGCTACCCTGCTTGGATAATTTTGCAAACAGGTTGCGGAATTTCATCCTGTGAGCTTCTTCCATCTGAGTGTGGAGGACCTGCCACAAACATGTTTGCACATGAAATACAAGACTTTGTTNGCGGAATTTCATCCTGTGAGCTTCTTCCATCTGAGTGTGGAGGACCTGCCACAAACATGTTTGCACATGAAATACAAGACTTTGTTCAGCCCTGATTCAGTTGAGCACTGTGCAGTGTCCCGCTGGGTCACGACAGGCTTGAATGCATCCCCCTATTGGACCATCATGGTTTAAGCTGGTTCAAGATGCTTCAAGGCCATTGCAGTGGTAGAAAGTCCCCAGCTCCAAAACTTTCATTGCCTTGCAGAGTTGAGTGGCTTCTTCCACCTCCATATTATGGACGAGGTCCACCTGCTGCGACAACGGGCAGTGAAGCAACTTCAATGGTTCCACTTCTAGAAGGATCTAAAACGTCTAATTAATGTGGTAAACCCCGCAATAAATGATCCCCAAAATCACCATAAATGAAAGAAACCATCCCCAGTCATGGTAGTTTTACGGCAAGGTTCCCCACATGAACCAACGGTTTCCAATGGCTTTCCGGTGGCTGGGACGGCCAGATCCTTGCCTCGAAGCCGTTGCTCTGCCTGGCCATACGCTCCTGTGACAAAGAGATGGCTTGAATGAAAACCACAACCTGCGGCCTCCCGTTTGAAGAAACGAAAATGTTGAAGAAACAAATGGAAATTGAATGAATGGTCAATTTTGAAAAACACTTGTAACTACCTGGTAGCCACTGGAATTGGCCAGGACAGTCCTGCTTCATTTGAAACCAATGGTCTTGGAGTACTCCCATTTGAAGAAACGAAAAAACTGAAGCACTGCTGATCTACGGAAAAGGTTGAAGCAAGCGTTGCATCAGCTCATCCCTTTAAACAATGGTCTTGGTATACTCAATCACAACCCCCGAGTTTGGTCTGGTGCTACCATATTTCTATATGTATGCAAAATGCAAATATTCATACTTGTACCAGTACGTACGTACGTATATGTGTACATATATAATATATATTTACATATATTTGTAATGCCCATGCTTATATTTGAAAAATATATATCTATCTATCTATCTATCTATCTATCTATCTATCTATCTATCTATCTATCTATCTATCTATCTATCTATCTATCTATCTATCTATCTATCT
>BGPT01000505.1:136130-147022 GCA_003297045.1 Symbiodinium sp. clade C Y103 | reverse complement strand
CTAATCTATCTAATCTATCTAATCTATCTATCTATCTATCTATCTATCTATCTATCTATCTATCTATCTATCTATCTATCTATCTATCTATCTATCTATGTATATATATGTATATATCTATCTATCTATGTATATATATGTATATATATGTATATGCATGTATACAGGTTTCAAATGGTTTGTTGCTGGGTAAACCGCGTGCCAGCCATCGTTTTTGAAAATCTTGCTCCTCGATCTTTTGATGCAGAAGATCTCCAGCAGCCATCGCTTGGTAGAACAAGACTGGATCTGCCTCGATCCAAATCGTCCCAAGTTCCAAGGGGCTGAATTCCAGGGATAACCTGCGACCAAAAAAATTGAGATCTTTCCCGGTTCCCAGCTGGACTTGATGTGGATTGTTTGAAGATCTCTGAATAATGATTCATGATTTGGGATGATTCCATCCCCTGATCACATTGGTTCCCTCCCCTTCTTGGGACCTGTATTGATGAATAGATTGAAAACGATTCATCAGGGTTTTGTTAAACTGTTTGCAGGGTGCTACACACTAGGGGGAAAGGATTCTCTGTATGTTCTGGGTAATGCGATGTGAAGTGTTTACCCAGCACCATCCCAGCACGACTGCAGGTCATATTCCAAAACCCAACTTCAGAGACCACAAGTGACGATGGCTTGTGGCACGGGGTTTGGCTCCTTACCTCAAGTTTTAGGCAAGTTGGGATCTAAAAAAATATGTTGGTTTCATAATGAGGAATATGGTCAGTCCTTCCCCAAAATCCACCAGCTTGACATGCTAGAGTCCAAGTGGTACAAGTTCCAAGGGTCCAAGTGTCCGCACTGAATTCAAATTGAAAATTGATCTCTTCCCAAATCTACTCTTACGTCATGCCTACGATTTTCAAGTGTGCAAGACTTCCAATTGCCTTTCCCTCACCACGGGGCCGATCCCACCTTCAAAATGAAACGGCAACACTCATCATCCTGTCCCAAACAGCCATGATTTTGAAGGTAGCTCACTGTTGTTTCATGTCTTTATTCCCAAAGGCATTCTACTTAGCACCAGTCAAATTGCCCTAATGCCGCAAAATGGGTGAAGGGTTGCGCCGAAAAACTGAAGTACCGAAACATATCAGTTAAATGGGATCATGTCACCCTACGTGGAAACTGTTCTGTGCTGTCCTGCTATCATCCTGTCTCGCCACGCGCTCCGATCATGACGAGATTCACGCAATTTAATCTTAAGCTACATCAAAAAGCACCAAACACATATACAGATACACGTGCTTAGACGAATAGTGGAATATCCGCCGACCCGAGCCATCAGCTAGGGGGAGCGCTAAAAAGAATTTCCGCAGTGTCCTTGAGCCGGCCACCAAGCAACGTTAGGTTAATGCAGGCCGGCAAGCAATGTTAAGGTCAGGCAGTCGCAGCGTACGATTTGAGATACCATCCAGCTATCACTGCCGCGATGTTTCAACCTGAGGGCGGTCTAGCGTTGTGGTGGCTTGGCAGGTGCAAGTTGCAGCTGGTATCATGTCCGTTCAGAAAGCAACTTTAGGCAGTACTGGATGCTGGCTGCCGCCCCGATCCGTCCTTCAGTGGCATGCTGTTTCGGCCTTGGGAGGGTAGCCTTTCTTGATGCCTGGGAGCTGTAGATTGAGCTAATTTTTCTGCCCGTTCAGAAAGCAACGTTAGTTTAAACAATTGGCTGATGCCTCATCAGAGCTTGACCTCTTCGCCATGGCAGCGCACGCCAACACTGGAAACTTCCCCCCCAGACCTGGAGCCCTTATGATTGCCGCTGGAAGGTCGATTTTGGACACTTTTTGATGGGTGTTTGCTGTTTTTTGGTGCCAACGGCCAAAAACACTCTAATTTACACTGTTTTTGTAACTTTTGGATGCAACATGAAAACTGCGCAAATACCATTGTTTTGGCTAGGCGCTGTCCTAAAAACATTGTAAATACCATGGTTTTTGATACAACGGCAAAACAAAACATCGTAAATACCATGGATTTTACCCTGCCAGACGCCAAAACCATCGGCATTTACAGCGTTTTTTGTCGCGCACACGCACATAACCACCATCCCATCATTAGTAGCAGCAGCAGCCCAGATGGACAGTACATAACATGGCCAACCATACAACAACTGTACTGACTGAATGGGATGATTCTTCAGCAATCTAACAAGGCAATGGGAAATGGCCTGGGAAAATCACTTTATTTGCAAATGATGTTCCCATTATGTAAACCCATAGTTGTGGATTCGTCAAACATACGATAGCGCCAATCCGCGTCAATCCCATGAATTGACGCTGTCCTCAGTATCTCCAAACTCGGTCGGCCCAAACTCCTGGACCATGCTGGGCGCCATGCTGTTCATACCAACCTGAACACAGAGTCGTTTGGTTTGGCGTCCAGTTTGCGTCCCAAACTGGAAAACTCTGCAGTGTCTTTATGAGGATGTCTTTTCTCGGGGGAAACCCAAGAAATAATCCAATCTATCAGTCGTTTTTAATGGGGCAAACCAATGCTTTTGCAGTCTCCAGTTTTCCAGAGTTGTCACTACACCGTATCAATAAAAACAGAAGGTGTGCTTTGTGCTTTTCATGGAATGTCGATCTCAATCTTTACTTGCTTGCAGAATTCTATCCCAATCTCTGTTCGAACAAGCTTGCAGTACAACAATCCCAATGTCAGTCGTGGAAGGTGTCTTGGGTGTGTATTTTATAGGATGGCGATCCCAACCTCGGAAAAACACATGGTTGTTTCTGGATCAAGTGACCATGTTTGGGATCGCCAAGCATTTCCCCCTCACTTCGCTATAGAGCGGCCATCCTCATTTGTTCTCAAATCTAAAAAACGCCAAAACAGCACCAAAAGAGCACCAACATCCTTCGAGAGTGGTTTTACAATTTTTACAATATAGTTTTTAGAAACAAACCATCTTAAAAGGACTTCAACACATACCAGATGGTATGCACGTTGATGTATGGTTTGGGTCCCAGGGTGATTTCACCCTGGTGCCCCGGTCAAGATTCCAAAAAGTAGCAGGAGGCAATGAATATTTACTGGCATGCTGCTCACCTACACATTTTTGGTGATATTGGGTTCTGGCCCGGGGGCAGAAATTCTTGAGGTGGAATTTCCCCAACTTGCAGACCTGCAAACTGAATGGCTTCCTGCACCAAACTCAACCAATTCCACTGCCAAAAAATGATCCACCTGCCAAATGGCCCGGCAGCCCCTCATCGACACACAAACCGCACTGTCGGCAGCTGGTCGCTCGAGCTGGGTGACATTGACAGAGAGTAAGTACCCTCATGCAATCTAACATCACTTGCTGCAAAAGTACTTGAGATCAACCATCGACACTTGTACAGTCCATCCCATGTTTTGGCTCAACAAATGAGGCCGGTCAAGACACCAGCAAAAAATCATCGTGGGTGTCCATTTCTTTCCTACAGGAGAGAATGCTGTAGTTGATATAGTATAGTGAAATTCGCTATAGATACCCAAGGGAAAATATGTAAGTAAGTATCACAAAAATGCTTTGCCACCACTCAGAAATCAACACAACCTATGGCCAGCTCATCAGTTCATGTCACAGTAGCCCACCTTAGCACCGTGCTCCGGGTACACGTTGTTGTACGAATAGGCCGGGGGGCGCGGCACTGGCCTGCGAAGGGGAAAAAAGTGGGGACACCCAAAATTCGACAAGTCTAACTATGAGCATATGTATATATTCTATACGGATGTGTATGTATATATATATATATATGCTATATATACATGTATGTATATATATATATATATACACATGTATATGTATATGTATATGTATATATATATACATGTATATGTATACATATATATATATATACATGTGGTACAGGCTAGCAACCCCCCCGGTTGATGGTCATGGTCCTGCATGTACGCTGTATGTAGAAGGCTACTTGACCCCCGCCCCCCCTTTCGGGTGGGTGGGGGCTACCCAGTGTGTCACTAGCATGTAAGGCAGTAAGTAGGTAGTATGGGGGCAGCATGTGAATGATGGATCTAGGGTCTACTTTATCCCCGCCCCCCCTTGTGGGGTGGGTGGGGGCCAGGTATATAGTGTGTCCTAGCACGTACTAGCATGCTCCGCGCCCCCCGTGGGACGGCTGGGGTGTTTTAGAGATGTCATGTAGATAGTGTACGGGTAGCATGTTGCTAGCACGTATGTGTGGCATATGAGATCTGGACAGTAGCTAGTACATGGCTACTATAATGGTACTGTATGGGCAACAATAGGTTGTAAATAGATTGTAAGTTTATAGGTAGTACGTGGCTGGCACGTATGTATAGCAAAGGAGATCTTGACGGATGGTCGTATATGGCCAGGATATATGGCCAGGATACCCTATACGGGGGGGGTATGGGGGACCATAGCATGGGGAGGGGGTTCCTGGCCGCCGGACGGGACCATATATATATATATATACATATATATATATATACACATAATGTGTATATATATATATATAATCTACAGTATATGGTTTGCTATGATTTAGACACGGCATATCTCTCTCGTGATCCAACATGCCTGTTGGGGAATCCGAATGATGTTGGGTTCATCTGGCTATTTACTATTTTGCAGCAATGGTGGAAGTTGCCAAATGTTCACGTGGAAAGTGGAAAGTGTCAGTGACTCAGTGGGTTAGTGGGGTATACCCTATCATGAAACATGCCAATTGTAAGCTGTGGTATTGCAACTATATTCAGGAGTTTGACATTGGGTTTTATACCAAATCAAGATGGTGTCTGTCTGAGCAATTCGGGATTTCCCCTTTCCAGTTTCTTTGCTGCAGGAGGAACAACTAAGGATCATCTTGATGTTGATGTTTCAGTCCCTGTTCTGCAAGCTGCAACCGCTTGTGTTGAAGAAAGGATTGACATCAACCCCGGACAAAAATGTTGTTTGATAATGGAAAATACAAGTCGGGGATTACTTTGCCCCTCTTGTGGGGCTACCTCGCCCCCCAATGCACCAACCTGGGTTGAACAATCGAGGTTACTGTTATTGTCTTCTATTCTCCCAGTCTTGCTATTAATACATCCAAGTACCATTCACAGAAATCTAAGCGGTAGCCCGCTACTGCCCCCACAAAGGGAACCCCCTCACAAAAGGGTTTGATAAGGCACCCACAGAAGTCCATCAACAATCCTGCAAGTGGGGTTATGATCCAGTCATAAGTGGGATTATCCAGTGAAAGGAAAAGGTATTTTAACCAGTTGCTAAGTGGGATGATTCTCCAAGTACCATCATTGTCCAGCCGCAACGCTGTGGCTCCTCATCAAAGTTGGATACATCTTAGCGGGTGCCTGATGATGCGCCGATGGATCATGTGGTTGTGGAAAACTCCATGGGCCTTAAGCTTTGACCTGCAGCCATACGGGCTTTATCCCAATCGATATTTGTTGTTGGAATAATCGAATGCCCAAAGCCCATGGCTTCCGATGTTATCTATGACCACCAACTGGTGGATGAGTGGGCAATATCCAGGTTTTGAAACCCTATAAACCAACAAAAGATGGGGTTAAGATGAGTAAAGTATGAAAACGCACAGTTTGCAAGCACTCCGGGGCCGTCCCAAAAAATTTGGTTTGCAGCCAGCTCAAAGTTCATGTACATAATCCGTCTTTATCTGCTACGCTGGAAGACCACTCTGAACCATGAACATACCGGTGCAATCATTCTGTGTCATTGTTCCATTGTTTACGACTGTTGACCCGTGTTGTCCACCACCAGCAAAGCGCAAATCTTTGTAGGACTGGACCCTGACTTTGGTACTGCGTAAGGTCAAGTACTAACATTATATACATATCATATACATATATATATATATGTACATATAGCAAGAAGATATGACAATTCCGATAATTCTCTGATGACTGTAGTGTATATTGGTCAAAATCTGGTATGAGGATTCCAAGAGGGAACAAAAGGTTTGCTTTGCAAGGCTCACTGTGCCGCTTGCACCTACAAAGAAACTGACGGCCCTTTCATTTCCAGCAAGTCTTTCATCAAGGTCGGATTTGTTTCCTTCTACTGTTGGTAGTTCCATCCGTTCCTACAATATTTTTGGATGATTGCAATGGATACAGGGTTTGGGCCCACAACCATACCTGGATACATATGCGTCACAACCCAAAATAATACATTGTCATTAAAATACCATAACTGAGATGAACATCCATTTCCCAGCGATTTTGATGTGAATTTTGGGGCACTCTTGATTCTTAGCCATGAACGCTTGCTGCCTGGAAGTTTTGGTGACGCCCTGCAACTTTTGACTGACCAACCTGACTTGTCGCCATGCGGATTGTCGCCCACATTGGGATGCCAAAGAAAAAGTGAACGAAGTGAACGACTCCAAAGAAAGTGACATCGAAATTGAAACTTTACCTCTGAAGGGAAAAGCCCCACTTAAAACCGACCAGATGCATCCGAATTCATCCGAATTCTAGATTCTCCTCAATTTTTCCAGTTTGTGTATCTCCCTGACAACCCTGTTCGATTCAGGAATGGCACTGCCTGCACCGGCACTGGCACCTTCACATAGCTGTCGCACTCGACCTCGTTCTCCTCAGGTCCAAAGCCAAGTTTTTTTTGTGTAACTGAGGATCAATAAATCACCAGGGAGTAGTAGCCACAACAATGGGATGATAGTGGAAGAATGTTGTAGGTATTGCGAACAATAACCGGATAATACTGGGTACAATCAATAAAGTATTGTGATTGGCATTCAAAACTGTACACACATCAGCAACCAGGAGGCTGTTAATCCTGCAGTGACATTTTTTTGGTTTCTTGAACATTTTCTTACTGGTCAAAGTGGTGGACCCTTCTTGCTCCGTATTTTGGTCCACCAAAGCTGATTCACAACAGCCAAACATCTCTTCAACCATGGCTTTGTTGAAGGACACCCTTGCAACTCAGCCTTCATTTTAGGATAGTACTTTGCAAGCCGAAATCCTCCCCAATGACAATCCTTTTCACAACAAAAAAATCGGAAACGCGAAGCCGCGGACCAAGCGGGAATCGTTGGCTGCTTCCCCACCGGAGAAAACCACAAAGTCGAGGACACGATCAAACAAAAACAGTTCCAGACTTTCACACCTAGTAAGGTTCACCCCTATGGCCATAGTTATATACAACAGTGGATATGTATTGTGTTTACCTCCGCCACACATCCATGGAGGCCTCTGCAAACTCTTCCTCACTGTCTTCCTGGTCAAAGTGTGGGCAGTGGCCACTAGGCATGGACGACGTCTCAAATTTCGTACCCGGAAGCTCCTGGTTTCGTATGTTTCCCATTACAACTGCCATGTTGGTGCAACCCCCATTTTGAGCAAACCCATTTCAGCAAGAACACATACAAGTCTCGGAATCAATCTTCTAGAGTTGCAGCCATGTTCCTCTGTCCTTCAAGTCGTTGTTTCCATGGACGGGCAATTGAGGGGTTGGGGTTTGTTGGAAATTGTGGGACACGCAGGCCAAGACCCTGTTTGGCACAGGTTTGGCACTGGTTTGAATTCGACTGGAAACTGGCCAGGTTTTGCCGTTTTTTTTATTCTTTTGCCAGCAACCAATATTAGAATGGCAAATGTCAAACAATCCCAGTAGCAAAGGGAATGTTGTGTTCCAATCTGGCGCAAAGTGCAACCTTGGATGTTCACCAGCTGTAGGAAGCTGACCATGTTTGTTTGGGGAAAATATGTTTGCGCATATGTATTTTTTTTAACACATGTGTAATAGTAATATATATATATATATCACATATATATATACATGTTTCACATATGGTGGTTTCTTGGTTTCTTAAAATGGAAGGCTTCAAAATAATATGTTTTACTGGAATAAACAATGACCTCAAATTTTGACAAAAACCATATACATATATTATATAGCAAATACATTCGGGAGACCCCAATTGATCACCATGGGTCTACCTCTTAGCTGGTTACTGTCAACTCATGCACACACTGCAGGGCCTGGGTCTGGTTGAGAAATCCCAGATGAGCAACCCAGAATACAACTCTATTTGCTACCTATACGGTTCCGAGATTGGCAATTTCCATGTGTCTTGTGTGTATATATATATATACGTATTACACATATGTATAGCTGTATGTACAATGTAATCACAATCCAGACTCATGGGTGATCTGGTGCTACATGATAAGAACTGTTGTCACGGTGTCAGTGGCTCAAAACACCAGCAACCCCACAACCCACAGCGCAGCAGTATCCTGGACTGGATTGCACAAGCATGTGCNTGTTGTCACGGTGTCAGTGGCTCAAAACACCAGCAACCCCACAACCCACAGCGCAGCAGTATCCTGGACTGGATTGCACAAGCATGTGCCCATCTTGCCAAAAAAGACACGAATTGGTTTGCGGAAAAACGCTTGAGCTGGACGCTGCCAAGTGAAATGCAAACCGTTGAGCCCACAAGTCCTGTGGGAAATTGTTGAGTCATATACTACTGCAGATTTAGTGATGTAATTAGTATTCTCATGGGAAACCGTTTTGCCGCATCAGATCGGTATTCCTGCTGTGCAGATGTTTCCTTCTGCGAGACAGAATTCCTTAATATGTTTTCCATTCCCTTTGGTGGACAGAACCTTTGACAGGGCAGATTCCGAACCACTGAACCTGGCATTTGACGGTTTCACTTCTTAATTCCACTGTGCACAGCGAGGCATTCCACGCAACCCTTCGTTGTTTAAGTTCAACTGTTCAAATGCCTTTCGCAGATCGGGATGCTGCAATGGACAACGGACGTCATTGCACAAAACCCGTCTTTATCTTCTTGATTGTACTGAACAAGACTTTTGACTCAACATATTAAACCAAACCTTTTGCAATGTACCGCTGATCAAACCACATGACCAGAGGCTTTTTCAAAAGAGCTCTCAGATGCCTTTTTCATCAGTTCCACGATGCCGTGGAGAAAATGCAGAGACAGCCATGTCAGGTAGAAGTTGCAACAAAAGTATGACATGAAATCAAATGGTACTGCTACAGGTTGTTTCTGAATACCCATGAAAATAAGAAGAACAAAACTCTTTGCCCCCAGCTCAGCCAACAGGTCGGGGCATTGGGTCATTCATCAGGTGAGCGCACCCTAAGGTGAATCTCACATGTTTGGATGCTCTTACGTGCTTATCTTCTTCTGATTGCAGTGTGTGCTTATTTCAGTCTGACCTTAATCAACCGGAGAACGAATTTGCTGCGATTGGCATGGCCAACGAATAAAGCAACCACTTCCGGTTTCTTCCTATGACTCAGGGCTATGACGTACTTTCTGTGAAAGGCGATACGAGAAGAGAAAATAAGAGAAGATAATTCAACTGATCACTGAAATCTTATAAAGCCGACATGGCACGCAGGTCCACTCAATTGTCTTGAAAACCCACAAACCCCAAAGGTCGGATGCACGCAACGACGTCTCGTTCCAAATGTAGGGCTGACATGTCCGCAGCGTTCAGCTGCAAAGCCTTTTTTATTGCCTCATTGCCTTTGGCAAATGCAAATCAAATTGCAACATGCCGACTGGGAAGAGCTCTAAGACCTAATGGCGATACAAACGGTATGCCGGGTATGCGCATCCACCATTCAGCGGAGCTGCACCAAAATGGACATAATGTCGTCCTCAGCCGTGAGCAAAAACCGACTCTTGGAGCATTAGAAACTGGATGCAACGAATGGATGCAAAATCCAGCAGATGGAACTCTGCAGCAACTCTAAAGCAACTCTACAGCAACTCTGGAAACAAGACACTTCCAACTGCACAAGCAAGTGAATAGACGTGTGAGCAGCTGCGCAATGTGGTGCCTGGTTGCCTGAGGGACCGGACGCAGTAGTTACGACCTAAAAGCGGGTTGTAGTTGAAGAGATCCTATCCGTGACCTCCCACTGTTTCTCTGTAGGTCTTTTCGCCCTCTACCAGGAACTACAGCCGTAGTAGAGCAGAAAATACCTCGACGACTGTCGGATCGCCTTTGCGCTTCATTCTGGAGCGCTTTTGCAGTCTCAAGCGATCCGGCCTGGGCGATCAATTCCACTTCACCAAATATTGGTTTTTATCAAAGCGTAGTTGACGCAAGCCAAGATGCGCGGCTGCTATTCACTGGTCCTTGAAATCCCAATCAGCTAAGCTTCAGACTCACATTTCTAAAGGGGCACGCGATGACTGGTGGCAACTCCAGCGGGCACCTGCCAAACTCTTGGCGCTCGCGCTCCTGGCCATATGGCTGTCCTTCAGTGATGAGACTATGGCTGTGGCCAAGCAACTCCAATTGACAGAAGGGGCCAAGCAACGATTACGCATGATTGTTGATTACAATTGAACGTATCCAGATGACTTTTGCTGGAGAAAATGGGTGAAAACGTTGCCAAAAGAATGGCGCTGTGTGAACAGGTTGGTTGCCTGAAGAAAGCAAAATTATTCCCGGAAAAATTTACCAAAATCTTGGACTTAAAAAGTTGTTTTAAGCCTGTTTACATGTGATAAATGCACATCTTGTGGCGTAAAACTTTGACACGCAAAGTTAGATCGCGAAAACCGCTTTCAAACCTCTTAGGTTCAAAGTAAACCCAAACCAAAACAAACACAAACGTACAAGTCTCGCGTTTCTGCAGTCTCAAAACCCTCAGAGGCCGTCTCTCGGCAACACACACACACTTTTCGCTTCCCGGTTCTTGAGCCACAAGTTAGTGGNCCTCAGAGGCCGTCTCTCGGCAACACACACACACTTTTCGCTTCCCGGTTCTTGAGCCACAAGTTAGTGGCAAAAACGTGCAGTCTCACTATCTACACAGGCAAGTAAAACGCAGA
>BGPT01000505.1:123250-136087 GCA_003297045.1 Symbiodinium sp. clade C Y103 | reverse complement strand
CGAAAACTCACAAAAACCTACAGACAAGCAAATTCCTAACAACTCAAGCTAACTAAGTCACAACTCTTTGTGACAAAACGAGATGAATTCAACTAACTACATGACAAGTACCTGAAAACTACAAACGAAGTCCAAACTACAAAGTATCACAAAGTCCAACTACAAGACAACTAACAACTACCTAAGTTAAGCTCAAGATCGCTACACTAGCTATACATGGGGCAAAAGCGAACCTAAATTTCACATGTGGGCGCCGCATTGGGCTGAAGTAATGTGAACAATGTCTCTGTCCTTCCCTGCCCTCACCTGTTCAAGTTGTCAACCTGTACATATGCTCATGTAAAGTACAAACATCAACCAGAAAGGCTTCCATTAACGAACAAAGGCACAGTCGAATTGTGGGAGGACTGGGAATTGATTCGGAATGTGATAGCACATGGCGAAGAGTAATTAAAAAATCAAATATGCGGAAAGAAACGCTGAACTGTGTTGATGTGAGATCGATGTTGGTAAGTGCTAGGCGAGGGGTGCTACACCGAGTTGGATAAGAAGTGACACCGCAAGTCTCCAGGTTGCTTTTTGATATGCTGAGGGCGCAGCTCTTACGCAAAAAACTTGACGCCCCATAAACCCATTTTAAAATAAGCCTTGAAAGGTCCAGGCAAGGACTTCTCCTTTCTGCCGTTGACTTCACTTTCTCTTCCTTCTCCTCAAGCGTCATTATTGAATGTTCTTATTGGTCAGTTGGTTCAACGTGCTGATGGTTTCACCATCGAATTTTTCTTTACATGTGCTGTGGCATTTCAGTCACCTATGTCGAAAGCTGTGCACGCTCTGAATGGGAACGTTTTGAAATTTGAGATTGATTCATGACACAGATGACCTTGTATCTGACGGGAGTTTCGAACAGTTGTTGCGGTTGTGCGCATCCGGCATTGTGGCATATGCAGCCACATCACCAAGCTACTGCGTCGGGGCTGCAGCTCCTCCGCGTACAGGAGAGCAACTTGATGCTGGAAAGATGCATTGTTTGCTTGCGACTTGTGATTTCTTCGGAGGGCCATGGCCACTTGGAACAGCCCCCTTCGGCTGTGAGTTTGGCAGAAGCCGGCCGTTCAGCAGTACATTTCACAAGAATCTTGTCTTTGTATCTGCCTGTGGCTACGGTCGTGATTGGCATAAATCTTGGATGTTGGCATCCATTTCGTGCCTTGGAAGTTTTGGCATGCCAGTGCTCTCATCCTTATGGCAGTCACCAACAAATAGCGGGTGTTTCTTCTTCAAGTCATTATCTGAGCCGGGATACAGCGGAATATCCGGAACAACTGGCTACTTCTTTTTGCGCGATTGGTGTGCCCTTTGCTCACCATCAACAGCTTACATCTAGACTTGTCTCAGAGAGTGCAGTTTCTGCCCATTGAACTGGTGCGGGACCCTTCTTTTGCTCGTCAAGACGGTGGTGGCTTTGCATCGCAAGCGGATTGAGTGATTTTGCGGGCTTTTTCTGAAAGACAGGACAAACTACCTTTCGATATGGAGCAGTTGGTTCCGTTTAGACGTTTTCTGGATGAACATCACTCCAGATTGGAGAATTCCTCCCCATCAACAACTATGCTTATATATCTTGCAGTAGTTGTGTCAGTGCATGCAGGATCCGGACACCAGTTTATTCCCTTATTTGATCACAGGTGTCCCTCTGGGCATGCAGGATGCCATTGAACCTTCCAAATGTTTCCTTTGAATCCTACGGATTCTCCATTTGAGCATCCGATGACATCGGTGCATCATGTAAATTGGCAATCAGCGGAAGAAGATGCGGCTACGGTACAGGAATTGATGGACAAAGAACTGGCTTCTGGCTGGGTGTCCGTATTTTCAGGCTCCATTGAACCCTTTGCATGGGACCCAACATCCATTATCGGATTTTTTCATTCGATGTAAAAAGCGCGCACAAAGAGGTTGCTATCAACCCTCGGTATCGCGGGTATTTCTTGTTTCAATTCAATGGAGTATTGTATTACTACCGGAACTGTCCATTTGGGGCGACCATTTCTGCACATTTCTGGTCTCGCCTCGGTGGGGCATATCAGCGATTATTCCACCGCATTTGTTTCCTGCCTCATGCATCTTTCTTGTATGTGGATGATCTTCTTTGGTTGCAAGAGACTTCAGTCATTGGCTTGAGCGCGGCTGTGATTGCTATCATCTGTCTTTTGACGGGCTTGCCGATTTCATGGAAGAAATGTGAGATCGGATCAACCATTGTTTGGATTGGATGGTCATTTAATTTCCAAGCAGGCTTTGTGGCGATTCCAACAGCAAAGCGTGGAAAACTATTGACATTGCTTCAGAAGCTGCGTTCATCCACTCACTGTTCTAAACTGTTTATATATGACCGCCAAAAACATCATTCATCCAGTGCGACACATTACAATGAACAGTGAGCATACTTTAGGGTCATCGATACCCTACAGTAAATTATGACTGTAAGCCAGTTTGAAGCGGACTTGCACTCTATTTGACTCAGCAAGGCATGTTGCAAAGTTGGTGCAGTAGATACTGGTATTAACAAAGGCAGTCATTTAGCAGGTTGCTCGGAGGTTGCCTGTGACAGACTGCCAGCATCAAACATTATTTCCTACTACCCTTTGATATTGTTGCGTATATCCACTGAATGTGCAAGGAAACTTGGAGTATATCCACCGACATATATACACGAAGCAAAATTGGTACCACACAGTGCGATAATTTCTACTCATGGCCTCGACCGCAGCTATTGAACCGCGATTTTTGGGAGTCATTGAGCAAGAGCTAGCGATCCTCTGTGATGTACCAATTCCCTCAGAAGCCAAACAATTATGGGTGGTTTACCGCACCTCAGTTGGCACTCAAACTCTGTCCTTTGCCATTGAGGAGGAAGTACTCAACTGCACAACTGGACTCATAGTGGAGTTTGCACAAGAGTTGCTCCAACGACCACGAGCAGAGGTCATTGCTATGCGCATCGCGTTCTATCCCTCCAAAAGAGAGCTCAAGTATAACCTCTCAGCCAATGAGACCATCAGGCAGGTGATGAGCCAACGGGAAGTTACGCCGGAAGCCTTCGTCCTTGAGATCCACGAAAGGGAGGAGGGAATCCACAACGTAAGCTAGAAAACTTGCACACCTGACGGCACTAACCGACGCTAAGGCAACCAGCTGAAAAAGAGCGTCGACATTAACCCATGAATCAATTCATGTGCAGGAGATGAAACAGGATCCTGAAACTCTCTCAGACCATCCGTTGCTGACATCTACCTGCCAGATCCTTCATTGGCTCAAGACCATACAAGCGAAATTGCATGGAGTGCAGCACGAATAACTTTAATTAATGCCCACTGGTATTGTCTGTGTAGTAGGTTACCCAGAGGCGGCCCTTGAAACCGTGCTGGATCATACCTGCACACTTGAGATGCAACAGCTCCCCATGACAATAATATGCAGCGAAAGGTACATGGCAAATGCCTCAGAAAACTGCGATACACATGACGAGAATGATTTAATTATACCGACTCCCCATAATCATACTGCTATACACACGCTAAGGAGCCAAGAAAAGTAGAAAAGAGATTTCTTCCTACGAGCCATGGGAGATCGGCATGGAGCAGCAAGCACGGCATCAGACCAAGATTCCACGGCTGCGGAAGTTAATGGGAAACTGTCTGAAGCAATCTGCAAAGTTCAGGAATTGATGCAAGCAAGTGCAGAGACTTCACGTGTGAGCACTCCGCCTCCCTCCTTCAGCTATGCCAAGATTGCACATTTAGCCTTGCTCCTGTGCCAGTCAGAGCTAGCAAAAGAGGCGTTGACTGACAATGCCGCAAAGGACAACTTGCAGGAAGTATCTCACCAAGGAGAGGCGTGGATTAGGCAGAGAGCCAAGCAACATCAAGAGATTACAAGCTCCATAGCGCATCTCACTGATATGCTGTATGCACCAGATGCTTCCAACAAGGAGGCATCTCATTTCCCCGAGGAGATGAGGCCAGCTGCTAGAGTAGCCAAAGCCTTATTGGTGCAGATACAGGTAGGTCTGNCCAACAAGGAGGCATCTCATTTCCCCGAGGAGATGAGGCCAGCTGCTAGAGTAGCCAAAGCCTTATTGGTGCAGATACAGGTAGGTCTGGAGAAATAATGTGCAGGAACGTTGAAAATGGGGAGGCGGCTGCGATGTTTCATGTATGAGCACGCGCAAAAGCCCATCACGTCGCTACCTCTCTCTAACAGTTGCAGAGCTGACGGTGATCTGCTTAAGAGCATAAAGCGAAAATACCGCTTTGTTGACGACCTTTATAACACCGTATGCTGATCCGTTTTCTGCATCCGTTTCATGATCCTTTTGGCTCAGAAGATTCCAGGCTGTGAAGTTACCAGTGTTGCACATTAACTTTGAATAAAGGCATAACTATAAACCTAATTCTTTGAGGTTGAGTTACCGAATGCAATTGTTGCGAAGCAAGGATCAGAATACCACCATACTAGACGTCCACTGTCTTGCCAGGTTGCTCGGAGGTTGCCTGGATCGACAGGGTGACGTAGTCATCCGACTAGGTTCAGCCATGGAACAAAGCCGTACTCTGATGAGCCAACCGACAGCGGACGCCAACTACGCTCAAGAGCAGTCAATCACGGTGTACGCCCTAAGAGATGGCGATATCAATATGAGCCACTTGGTACACCACCACTACCATAAAGATGTTCCGTACTACACGCTGGAGTTCATACTAGTATGGCCCACGGCACAAGGTCTAGAGCAGCTCTATTGCAAACACTTCTTTGCAGTTGACAGTGAACTCTATGCAGCAGACCTTCCCCCTGGATGAAAAGAACTAGCAACATTACCTACTATACTGCATCGTGTCAGTCTGCGTTGCACTGGTTTCAAGTACTATCCCTTCCAGCAGCATTCAATCCTAGTACACACCAGTGGAGCAACAATCGGTGGGGACAATACAGGAGAGACGAACCGTCTAGCTTGGCATGTAGCATATCATGAAGCGAATGCCCTCAACATCGAGACCCTTAACGAGCAGATCCATTTCGATACAGACATGTCAACCATGATAAGAAGGTCCATCCCTCCCTCGGTGACATCAGTGTCAGTACCAGTGGCGAATAGAACGTACTCAGCCCCAGCANTACAGACATGTCAACCATGATAAGAAGGTCCATCCCTCCCTCGGTGACATCAGTGTCAGTACCAGTGGCGAATAGAACGTACTCAGCCCCAGCAAACCTAGCACTAGGTCGAATCTGGGTCCACTTGCAGAGTGCCCTACAGTCAGCTGACACTTCCCAGGAGCTTGAAAACGTGAAAGCGGACCTTGCTGAGGTAAAAGACAGGGTACAGGCAATCCTCAATGCCCAACTGGGCGCACAGAGCNGAGCTTGAAAACGTGAAAGCGGACCTTGCTGAGGTAAAAGACAGGGTACAGGCAATCCTCAATGCCCAACTGGGCGCACAGAGCCAACCTTGAAGAGACTGTAAGCAACAGAGCGCACCTAACCAGAGCTGAATGAGCTCAATGTTTTTGAAAAGGCTGGTATGCCATATTGCACAGGCGCAGATATTGCTCATGGATGATAAAAAGGAGCGCGAGAACCTTGAAGAAAGTCAATCAAAACCTAAGGACAGTGGTAGTCACTCATAACAACACTTAGNATATTGCTCATGGATGATAAAAAGGAGCGCGAGAACCTTGAAGAAAGTCAATCAAAACCTAAGGACAGTGGTAGTCACTCATAACAACACTTAGTCACTCTTGACAACTTACCGGAACACTTGTCCTTTTGAAGGTGCTTTCGGCTCAGGTCATCATCTGGTGAACATAAATATCCCAAGATCCGCCATATCGCTATTATATGTCTTCACAGGCCCACATCGAGTGATCCCATAAAGGCCCTCTGGGCTAAATAATTTACTATGTCAATGCTACTAAATTACAGTTTCTGAATACACAAACTTTTTCACCAAGGTGGCGTTTCTCTAAACGGTCCTACTAGGTTGCTCGGAGGTTGCCTGGTTCTGACCGATTTGCACACAGTCTATACTTAAGCTAAAGGGCCATGGATGTGAATCCGATCAAGGCTCGAATAACAAACAGAGGCGAGGACGTCAACCTGAATCACTTACTGAAATACTGGGAGCACGATGATGTCCCTTATTATGACTTGGAAGNAAACAGAGGCGAGGACGTCAACCTGAATCACTTACTGAAATACTGGGAGCACGATGATGTCCCTTATTATGACTTGGAAGTTCTTCTGGAATGGGATGAGGAGGACGTGCGCACCCTATACGTGAGACATTTCTTCACTTGGGCGAAGGGCCTCACTTCCCAAGACTTTCCCCCGAATTGGGGCACTCTCCATATGTACCCGGCTGTTCTGCAGCGCATTCACCTGAAGATAGAGAACGTTGACTACTATCCTTTCAGGCAAAATCACTACAAGGTCCACATCACGGGAGCCACCATTGGGTCGAACTATGTTGAAGAGCTAAGGAGACTAGCCTGGCACCTCAACCACCACCAAGCGAAGGTACTCAGCATGCCACCTATCAATACCAAGTTTACGCTTGAAAATGGCACAGCCACTATGGAGCGACTATCAAGACCTGTGGCCGTACCTCCCGTGAAAACGAGTGGAGGGAAGGCGGCTGGGCATATCTCTTCGTTGAGTGAAAGACATTCCAATTCGCTTGAGGCAGTATCAAAGCACACCCTCGCAGCAATCCAAGGTCAACTTCATGCTGCAATGCAAGCCTCCAATAGAGTACCGGTGGCGCATGCACTAAATAAGGAGCTACAGGAAGCTAACTCCTTAGCGCAAGCAGCCCTGGAAGCGCATCCTGTATTCTTCGGGTTGCACGATGATTATCAGGATCTTGACCTGGCAATTTAAGTTAACCTTGCAGTATACCACTGGCCAACCATGTAGTTTTGGCCAGTAATCGGGATGATGACTGGACAGAGCGACTGATCTGAGGGAGGGACAAAAGGCGAAGCGGGTTGCATGAACTTCTGCAAAATCAAACTGCAGTAAGGTTGTTATAAAAACCTGCTGTGCACATCCCCAATAGAGGGGGAACATACACAACACTACATGCATGAAGTGACTGCCTCAACCTGAATATTTTGGCTCAAAACCAAGAGGTAACAAAGTCAGGCCAATAAGAGCAAATTAATAATCTCATTATCTTGTCAAATTTGTTGAATAATGTGTCTGTGCCTATTGTTGCCTCCTCTACCCCCAGATTTTCCATACTCAGTCCAGAAACAAAGTGTTGTTTACAGCCTTCCAAGTGCATCAACCCATATTCAAACAGTACTCAGAGACTAGGAAATTCCTCTCTTCATCCTCATGCACATGGAGCGTCCCGTATAAAATACCAGTAGCCTAAGGCTGTGAGTACTGTGCTGGTTGCTCGGAGGCGGTCAGCACCCCCAAGTGGTTGCTCGGAGGTTGCCACTCACATGGGGGACGAGCCTATGGCTTCGGACAATGAAGTAATGGTAGTCTCCTCTGATTCGTCAGAAGAAGTAACTGATGATGAAGGGAGGGAAGTTCCGACCAACAGACCCATGGTGTGGCCGATGCCTAGGCATGCTCACCGGTGGAATGGGGACATTGAAGATCCGGTAATGGCTCCTATATGAAGTCTGAGGTTCAAGTGGCTCTCTCCTCTCCACATCCAATCCCAATTACAATGGGCATGGATCATGAACTCCCGCCAGCTGTCTATGATGACATTACCTGCCACGGAACTAAGCTGGTGCATAGCTATAAGCATGCAGGAGTGCCATAGGGCCCATGCCTAACCCAAGTAGCGGAAGCCCTACAATCTTTAGAGACAGTGTTCACTAGCATGCACACAGTCTACGTTATTGTAGACCACCGGAGAGGGTGCAGCATTGGCCAGCCTTCGCCCCTTGGTGGCAAAGCAGGAGAAACCTCATTGGACCTGAAGGCGAAAAGACGGATGTTGTATGGATAGAAGCCAATGACCGAAATGGAATCCACCTGATACCATATATCTGGGCTGGAGTCTTTGTCCTAGAGATGGCTAGACACATGTATCCCTATCCACACCTCGTGTTAGTGGATAACGACTGTGNTCCACCTGATACCATATATCTGGGCTGGAGTCTTTGTCCTAGAGATGGCTAGACACATGTATCCCTATCCACACCTCGTGTTAGTGGATAACGACTGTGTACCAGTGTCTTTGTACGAAATCCCAGAATTGGTAAGAATCGCGGACATGCAGCCAACCTTGCAAAGCCTGCAAGGACGACCAACAAACGCTGAACCGACCCAGGAACAGCCTGAAAGAGCATTACCAGCATTCAGGGACACGAATCAAACGAAGAGAACCAGCATACTCCTGGTCACAGAGGAGTTCCATGAGTACAATGCAGGCTTTGTTGTCGGAATCAGTGACCTGCAGCCAGGAAATATGCCCACCAAAGGCCCTTATATGCACAAACTATCACCCAATGACATTGTGCAAAGTTTGAAAAAGAAGAGGGAGGATCTCCTTAAGGGGTCGACATATCCCGACAATCCAACAATAGCTGTTAAGAGCGGGTTATTGTTCACCCCATTCCTAGGAGTCCGACAGATACTAATCTCGACCTATTATCCATCTGGGCAATTTATGGTGAATTTGCTATTAAAGCGTACTGGCCAATCCCTGACAATTGGCATCCAGGACAACCTTGGCCGAGAACAGCCTCCAATGAGAACTTAGATGCGCAGGGGCGTACCAGACAACCACCCTTCAATAGCTGGGCCAGAGGAACCTTTGAGCAGCTGCGCTTGCCCTGCTCACCTCTATAGAAGGGTCAATGGTGGCCAAATCACTCCCTGGAGCACAATTATTTCAAGCCCATAAATTCTGTGAGTCTTATCTCAGACCAGCCATATACCACAGTTTCGGCGGAACCAAGTTGGAAGCACCCAGTGTCCTATCAAAGTTAGCATCGGAAGGCTGGCAGCCCCTCCTAGCGTGTATCTTAGGCGTAGAGGATAGACCTGCAGCTTGGCAAAGCAAAACCTGGTGCCCTATCGGAGGGATGCAGTGGACTGGGTTGGCAACCAGGAAAGGCATTTCCTCTGAACTCCGAGATGGACTACTGTTAGCATGCAAGTAGAGCCACAGAAGGGCCTTTTTCCCGATCCTCTGATGCCCTCCATACAAGGATTGGTTAATGTCCCGCAACCAATATTCTATGAACCTCCTGTGCAAACAGGAGATGAGAGACATAAAGAGCCGTCCACTCCAAGTCGCAGCAAGAGGAATATCTCCATAACGCCCAGTCCCATGTCTGATGATGAGGAAGACATGGATTACGCCGATGATCCTGCTTTAACGTCCAGAGCAAGAGACCCGCCACCGAGAGATGTCCGTGATAATGCGACATGGGTGCAGGATCGTTACCCCTCTTACGCTTAAGTAAGAATCAGTATAACCCGGGTAGCAAAGCCCTGGGGCCGCTCCACAGAGTGGTCCAACGCAATGAAACACTNGTATAACCCGGGTAGCAAAGCCCTGGGGCCGCTCCACAGAGTGGTCCAACGCAATGAAACACTGGACCAAATCCTCCAAGAGGGTAATGTGTATACGGGTGGATGCTCGGAGGCGCTCACCCTAATCAGAGCCCTTACAGAGATAAATGGTGGATAGACGAAGGCCCCGGAACAGGAGCTGCAAGAAGTGATTAGAGACTGCCTGGGACTCGGGGGGGCGGCACTTGAGCTCGAACAATCCCCGCATCTCACCCTGTCGGGGAAAAAAGTTGATACCGATGGTATATGGCCCCACTCTCACCCCGGTGGATCAGCAAACGGCGGTGGAACTCCGCACAGGAGTGGGAAGAACAAGCGGGCTGCACGAGATCACTCAACATATTCTGCACACGCAGGAAGCCGGAGAGATTTGGTGTTCTGTCTGTGGAATTCCCCCATGTGCTATACCACCGAGCACTACTCACTATCAGGGCTGCAAGAGGTTACCAGCGCAATTGGCAACTAATAGGGTTGCATCCGGAGGCTGCTAAACTCCTGCTGCATAACATGTACCCAGGCCAATGGAAAATCAGCCAAGATTTCACATTACAGCCGATTTCCATTCGAGGTTTCTCGGCAGGTAGTTACGCAGGTGCTTGCCTAGGANCCAATGGAAAATCAGCCAAGATTTCACATTACAGCCGATTTCCATTCGAGGTTTCTCGGCAGGTAGTTACGCAGGTGCTTGCCTAGGAATAGTTGCATCGAGACTGCCATTCAAGGTGAAGCTACGCATAGCGGCCATTGCCATGCATCCGGCCCTAATTCCGCTACTACTTCACATGAGCATCATGTCCGACAAACCGGACAAACCTGGGAGACCTGGCCCTATACATGAAGTAAGGCTGATTCACCTGGAAGAGGATACTCTGTGTCAAGTAAAGCGAACTCCGTTAATAGAATTACTTACTCAACGCTTCCAGATGGCTTACATCACAGGTAAGCCGACATGGATGAAGGAACCTTTTCATAACTATGCATACCTGTTAGATGTTGATATTGACGGAGGAGTCCAGGAAGCCAGGGAACTTAGCTTGAAGAATGAATTTTTCCGGCCCTTGCGAGTTCGGATGGCAACACCTCTACGGTTTACATCCTGGCTCAGAATTACTAACGCCATCGACTTCACATCCTTAGTCCAGGAACTGCACAATGATGATGAAGCAGTGCTAAAGAAGGCGCGGGAAAGCCTGGCCGTGGGGGCGGACAAAATTGAAACTGTAGATGATCTTAAGACGAAGGTATTGCAGAGCTTTGAAATAAGACTTGGCCCTAATAGAAGCTTAGACTGGTTGAATGACACAGCAAGGCANGTAGATGATCTTAAGACGAAGGTATTGCAGAGCTTTGAAATAAGACTTGGCCCTAATAGAAGCTTAGACTGGTTGAATGACACAGCAAGGCAGTTACTGGCCCCACTACCGCTGCGCGAGCTGATAGTAATTCTCCATCTGCTGTTACCTCAAGTAACACGAAGCGACAAAAACAATTATGACAAAAACAATGATAGAAACAGTGAGGACAAGACAGGCAAGCAAATCATTGCGGCCGAACTCTACCAATTAGAGGCGTCGCTCGTGCCTACAGCCAAAGGAGTTCATGGGATGCATGAAGTAGATTGCTGCTTCCACAATCCTAGTCAGTGCCNNNNACCGCAGACATTGCAAAGAGGGGCGAACTCTGGTGATGTAGTCATGATACACTTCTCTTTTTCATATGACACACAGGAAACTACCTATAGAGGCTTTTTTATCATAACGGAGCAGATCAATCGGAGGATCAAGCCCACCGACAATCCTGTGGAAAATTCGCTTAGAGCCTGTCAAGCGGAGAGATGGAGAATGGTGCTAATCCCTAAGTTCTATGAGCTGACTACCAGCCTAGATACCATGCACGAGAACCAGGCGACACTGATTGATCCAGACGTCTTGCTCTCACTTGGCCAAGGCCGCACAATAAGAATAAAATCAGGGATGATGATCGGACATACCCTATACCCAAGCACCTCCTGCAACTGGGGCAAGTCCCGGCTAGCCAGCGACCAATCATAATGGGCATCCCCCGAGATTTGCCGAGCGATATATTCACCATCCCCCATGTGGAAGAAATAATGCGGAGCCTCTTCAGATTAACATGCCTTCTAGCAACTGGAGAAAAGGCGCTTTATCTGCCACATGCGCAAGGTTTTGCAGACCAACTACTCCAAGAAGCAGACACAGATGCTGGACACCTGGTAGGTCTAGTTGCAGCTCTATCGCTAGCTATTAAAACTGGAAGGTCTACCCTAGCCGTAGGAGGAGTATTCGGCGCTGGCAAGACGACATCCCTGACATACCTCCTAGTGTGGATAGCACTAACTACTACCGAAGCAAAGTTCACAGTGTACCACAAGGAAAACCCAGCAGGTCAAGCCGTATCAACATTAGTTGACCGCCTAGGCCTTAAAGATCAGAAAATGTTGCTAGTCCGCCCGTACAGCGACACAAGCCATACAAGCGACACCCGAAAAGGAGATGGAACCATAGACATCCCTACTGCCCGGGCGGCAGAGAGAATAGGCAACGCAAGAATAGTAATAGCCACTTCAGGCACTATTTTTGCTAACTCACAGAGCTATACCAAAGCTGTAGTCCACCATGTCGAACACAGTAGCATTAGCTTCCAAGATGAAGCGCAACAACACGGTGAGATTAAAGGAATCTTCACAACGACGCTCCCTAAACAACAATGCCTTCAGGTGTTAATGGGAGATAATAATCAAGGCAAAGGAGGCCTTGAAAACCCAAACGATCGCGAACAACTAAAGCTACGTGAACGTCTCAATGAAGCACGCATGGGCCTAAGAGCCCAGCATGAGTGGTACACTCCGAAAACGATGTCCACAACCTTCATGAAAGTAACGTCAGCTATTAGAGGGAAACAGCAAAAGGAAATCCTCGAGTTAGCCAAAAAGGTAGCAGCGAGAGACTTAAGAGGCTCATGGTGCCAACGGCTCGGAGGCCGGATGCACGTGCCTGGGGATGTGGATATAACCCAGCATTAAAAGGGTTAGATACAACCCATCCAATTGGGTTATTACTCTTTCTAACCTCACTTACAGTAGCCGAGGACTCGCCATTCTCATACCAGGTACTGTAGAGGCCAGTCCATGCGGCACCACCCGGAAACCAAAATTAAACCCCCGAAAGCGGCGCCCAAAAGTCCACCAGCGCCTGTAGAGACGCTACA
>BGPT01000505.1:98880-116135 GCA_003297045.1 Symbiodinium sp. clade C Y103 | reverse complement strand
GTCCTGCGAGCAACCTGCGAGCAACCTTTAAGAAAATTTAGGGAAAAAATGGAAAAACATGGAAAACCCAGAAAAACAAAAGGCAACACCGTTGCAGCAACAAATATTTATATAATTATTTTCATTTTTTTTATGACTTCAGTAACCCAAAGGTACCCCATAGAGAACCTACTTAACCAAGGTAGCACATTACGTTTGGTGAGAAGATGAGGATGAAGTTGAGGATGAGGATGAGGGTGAGGATGAAGATGAGGATGAATTGAGGATGAAGTTGGAGGAGGAGGATGAAGATGAGGCTGAAGTTGAGGATGTGGATGAAGATGAGGATGAAGTTGAGGATGAGGATGAGGATGAGGGTGAGGATGAACATGAGGATGACCTTGAGGATGAGGATGATTGTGATCATGAGGATGAGGATGAAGATGAGAATGGGGATTAGGATGAGGATGAGGATGAAGATGAGAATGAGGATGAGAATGAGGACGAGGATGCGGATCAGAACGAGGATGAGGATGAGGATGAGGACGAAGTAAGGATGAGGGTGAAGATGAAGATGAGGATGAAGTTGATGAGGAGGATGAGGGTGACGATGAAGATGAGGATGAAATTGAAGATGAAGATGAGGATGAGGATGAAGATGAGAATGGGGATGAGGATGAGGATGAGGATGAGGATGAAGATGAGGATGAAGTTGAGGATGAGGGTGAGGATGAGGGTGAGGATGAAGATGAGGATGAAATTGAGGATGAGGAGGAGGATGANAGATGAGAATGGGGATGAGGATGAGGATGAGGGTGAGGGTGAGAGTGAGGATGAGGATGATTCTGATTATGAGGATGAGCATGAGAAGTTACATGTTTTCAGAAAGTGCATGGTGTCGACTAAAAATTTTCTCGCTGAAGACAGTTTTGCAATACTTTGGGTTTAATATATCTGTAAGTTGGAAAACAAACCATGGCATGCATTCAGATGGACACAATGCGTCCTCAGCACCACAACAGATGAAGGATGCAATTGATCGGTAATTTACATCATGCCAGAGATTCGTCGATACCTTACTAATCTATTACAGGAATCCATACAACAACATAGAAGACCAACAAGTGGAACTTGAGTGGAACACTGCATTCAATTGGTTTGGAAGCATGCCCGAAATAGNACAACATAGAAGACCAACAAGTGGAACTTGAGTGGAACACTGCATTCAATTGGTTTGGAAGCATGCCCGAAATAGTTCGCCGGCCTTGGAACTGGGCCTCTGAATTCCCAATCACAGTCGTCAGGTTCAGCACATGGGCCAGGGCTTGCCTTCCTCGAGCCAATGCTTTTTGAATCTTGGGACACCACTGGCCGTTTGCTATGCTTTGCTTGGTGTCGTGATCATCAAGTTGTTCGTGACTTTTCTCATCACATTGTCTCCGCCATACTGTCCTGGATGAACCCTCCCCGCACGAAATGAGGTTCGATCTTCAAACAAAAACTGATGTAAAATTGCGAATTCAACTGTGCTGGATGAACCCTTCACGCACGAAACAAAGTTCGATCGTCGAAAACTGCGGTAAAATTGCAATTTCAACTGTGCTGGATGAACCCTTCCAGCACGAAACGAGGTTCGATCGTCAAAAGCTGAAGTACAATTGCGATTTCAACTGTGTGGTGAGGACGAGAATGAGGATGAGGATGAGGATGAATATGTAGACGAGGATGAAGTTGAGGATGAGGATGATTCTGATCATGAGAATGAGAATGATTTTGATTATGAGGATGAGGATGAGGATGAAGTTGAGGATGACGATGACTTTGATCATAAGGATGAGGATGAGGATGATTTTGATCACGAGGACGAAGCTGTCGTGCTTGTTGTTATTGTTTTCCGAGCGCATCATGGCTATCCACTGACACATGGTTACCGAGGTCAGTTTGTGCCCAAGTCTATAAGATCTGGACAAGCATCCACTGTCAGCTGTGCAAACACTGGAAGCAATGAATGTGTTTGTCAAACGAAACAAACGAAACTAGACATTGGTTTTCCCGAGAGCGTCTGAGCGAAGGGTTATTCTTAAAGTGACGGTCTGCCATACAGGCCATACATCCTCACATATTACATCTTCACATCCTCGCATCTTCACATCTTCAAATCTTCACATGCCCACCTCTTCACATCTTCATATCTTCAAATCTTCGCATCCTCACATCTTCATCTCTTCACATCCTCACCTCTTCATATTTTCAATATCTTTTTTCTCCTCCTCACATCTTCATCTCTTCATATCTTCACACATCTTCACACCTTATACATTCACATCTTTTTTTCTGAGATATCTNCTTTTTTCTCCTCCTCACATCTTCATCTCTTCATATCTTCACACATCTTCACACCTTATACATTCACATCTTTTTTTCTGAGATATCTTCATATATTTCCCTCTCTATGTTTCATGCTATATCATCTTCTGCCTTATTTATTTCACTATACCTCTCTTCGCTCTCGGGCCATCCGTCGTCTAGTTTTCTTTCTTTGGGTGTATTGCAATAACATCTGCGGGCCCGACAAGGTCGGCGACGGAGGGTTTTCAGATGTAACGTAACGACGCAACATACATCGCGTACGGGATGTCACAGGCGAAACGGCACGCGTGTTCACNACGGAGGGTTTTCAGATGTAACGTAACGACGCAACATACATCGCGTACGGGATGTCACAGGCGAAACGGCACGCGTGTTCACTGTTTTCTGTATTTGGACGCGCTGCAATAACGTCGAAGAGTTTGACAAGGTTGGCATCAGAGGTTGAAGTGTTACTGAATCTTTCTGCAGTAGCAAAACATGGCAAACCATATTTCACAACAGGAATCGGTTAAAAACTGTCATTTTTGAGGCTTTTTTATTTTTTAAAAAAAAAACATGGACTCAAACAGGGTATTTGCGTCAAAATCAAAACGACAAACAGTTGAATTTCCGTTGTCGGCTCAAGCCACGTAGTGCTTGAACAGGTTCACATTGTCATAATTGTAGTTTCATTTGCACGGGTCTTCTTCCTTTTTTGCTGCTTCATTTCAGAACGCATTGAGCACGTGGCACAGTACTGGACTGACTTTACTTAGGCTCTCTGCGCTTATTGTTGGGTATGTGGTGTTTCTTTAATCCCTGCATGTCAATTGATACGCTGCTAGTGAGAATTTCTCTTGTGGGTGTTTGGGGTTCAAGGTTGAAGGGCGAAGCAAGAGTAGCTTCCCGCTGGTCAATAGCGCCATGGGGTTCCTAGTCCCTCCGCCCAAGACAAAAGTGGTGAAGTCAGACGTAGTCTTGCAGCCACCAACCCCCATGGAGACACAGCNTGGTCAATAGCGCCATGGGGTTCCTAGTCCCTCCGCCCAAGACAAAAGTGGTGAAGTCAGACGTAGTCTTGCAGCCACCAACCCCCATGGAGACACAGCGAAATCTGCTGAGAAGATGGCCCATCCAGAAGCTCAAAGCAAAGCTGGCTTATTTGGAAGCCAACTCTGNCTGAGAAGATGGCCCATCCAGAAGCTCAAAGCAAAGCTGGCTTATTTGGAAGCCAACTCTGTTCCTTGACCCGCAAAGAATGGAATGTTAGGATTTTTTTTCAGGCAGTTGTCATTATGTAGTAGTTCCACTTTCAAAAACAGCTAACTAAGAAGACTCTCGCCACCATCGACTTGGGGAAGGCACTGAAGCGTGCGATCCGGCGTCGGTCAGGGCTGCCATCCAGCTCTTCCTAGGGTCCTTTTTAAATATTTTCATGCCAATTATAGGTGCGCGAAAAAATCGCTTTCTTGGGAGCGATTGACCAAATTGCGGGAGGTGCCGGGAAAGAATCGCAATCCGGCAGCTCTTCAGATTCATTTCGTGGCAGGGATTGCAGCAAATGCTCATTCCTTACACTGTAATATGTGGCAGGAGTTTTATGGCAGCTGCTGCCCCTCACACGTAGAATGCTTCTGACAATGGGGGTTCACACATGAAGTTTTAATTCTTGGAAAAGAGTCGATGCTATATTGAAGTTGTTGGCAGCTATTCTGAATTTAACCAACCCCACATCTGGCCTCCTCAAAAAAGTAGATTGTTCTCTGTCCTTTCCTGCTGTTGCAGCTCTGGCTCTAATTTCAACTTCGTTTCAGTATTCCCGGCAATGAAGTGGACTGACCTTCTTGCCTTGAGGCGAGCTTTGCCAGGGTTGGTCGTTGATTGGGATGACTATGTTGTTCATGATTTGGAGTGCCTTCGCAATGGTTGTTACTTCGTGCCCAAGGCGTGTGTGTGACAGAAGCGCGCTGGATTTGGTCTCAGCGGTCTACAGCGTCTTGACGAACCTGCGCTTTGGCCAATGTGATGATGAGCTCTCTCCAATGCCTCTGACATTTCTCCACTTTTCTCATCGCGAAGACCCGGGTTTTGAGAACTTGCCATTGTATGTCCGCTTCAATGAGCTTGAAGAATATTCGCCGCAGAGAGATGAATCCATGACTGAGANGAAGACCCGGGTTTTGAGAACTTGCCATTGTATGTCCGCTTCAATGAGCTTGAAGAATATTCGCCGCAGAGAGATGAATCCATGACTGAGACTTTGGCCCCCATAGGAGGGCTGGGCATTTTCATCGGGGCTGCAGAAAGATGCGGCGGCCTGGAAGAATTCCAGGCAGCTTTGCAGGTCTTGTTGTCGACGATGTCGCAGATGGAGAAGAGATAGTTTCTTGCCGCTAAAAAAAAGCATTGTGCATTGACATGATTCAGCGGCAGTGTGTGGCCATGTGTGAGTGTGTGTGTGTGTGATGGCTTGTGTGTCTGTCTGTTTGGGTGTCTACGTGTTTTAAAAGCACATGTCTGTGTCACGTAAAAATAGTAAGTTGGATGTCTATGGGTGTGTATGTGTGTGTAAGCGTGCATTTGTGTGTGTGTCCGGTCATGTTCTATGAACTTGTCGGACAAAATGCGGTTGGGATTTTCTTTGATTTGGTTGCTTGTTAGCTCAGGTGGCGTTGCCGCCGGCAGTGCGCCAATGTTTCACAATGTGGGAAGCTGTCAGTCACAGATTTGTTTGCGATCCGGATGCCTCTCGAAGTCGTACTGGTCTTTGCGAGAACTACTGAACTGAAGGGGTGTACAGCAAGGGGTTCATCTGAAGACAGACTGGTGGTGAGAAACACCCGCAGTGCTGCAGCTCGTCACATTCCAGATTCATAAGATGGAAAAGATCCTAGGTAGAGCGAGATCCTCACTAACGCTCGGGACAGTAAATCCCGCCATGTCTCACCCGACAGGGGCAGACGCAGCACCACAGCCAGGGACGTCCTCAGCCGACATGTGACCACCCGACCGGTCAGACGCTAACACGGCAACCATGGACGTCCTAGGGCCTTATTGTGTAACACTCTTCGCCATGTGCAGCCCGTGCGCGCCAGAAATAGCACCACACCCGGGGACGTCCCCAGCCGCTATGTGATCGCCCGACCGGTCAGACACTAACACGGCAGATCAAGTTATGGAATCTATCATGATGCCTAAAATTTTCGACAACATCTAGGATCTCCTGTCTTCAAAACTCGAGGGCGTCTTTGGCCGCCATGTCTTGGCCAGCTCAGGAGCGCCTAGATAAAGTCTCAATACTATTTTCAATTAGCAGACACGGTCATGTCCATCTTTTTTAGACAATAACTGGGATCTTTTTCTCCGACAACAACTGGGATCTCCTGGGCGTGGGGCGACATCATGTAGGCTCTCCGGCAACATCTAGGATCTCCTGGGCTTGATCTTGCATGGATGATAATAGTAGTAGGACAATTCAGAATCTGCTGGGACCGGAAGTAGCTCCTCACTGCACCGCAAGCAGGAGCACCATCCCTGAATTTGTCTGCTGAGTCCGCACTTGAACAAAGAATGTCACGTTTGCAGCTTCCGGCTCGAGGCAGAAAAGGCAACCGCCAGGCCAGACCAAGCCATGGCTCCCAAGAAGCAAGCGGCAGAAGCAGCTGGCAAAGGCAAGGCTGAGGCCAAAGCCAAGCTGGCGCTGCCAGTGGAAGCCAGTGAAGCTCAGCCACAGGCTGTGACCGGCAACGCTGGTAGTGCTGTAGTAGGGGTCAATGGACAAATCCTGCANAAGCCAGTGAAGCTCAGCCACAGGCTGTGACCGGCAACGCTGGTAGTGCTGTAGTAGGGGTCAATGGACAAATCCTGCAGCAGCACTTGGAGAACATCAGCTTGTTCTGCCAGGCTGCCGGCCAAGATATTGTGAAGATGCCAAGAGATGCTTCCGCCATTTGAGGAGAGCAAAGCCATCAAGGCATTGGCGTCGGAAGACAAGTATTACTGCGCCATGAACATGACCTGGTTGAACCATGCATGGTCCCCATGCCCGCAAATTCCTTTGAATCGTGGAGCAATCGCCAAGATTCAGGANCAAGTATTACTGCGCCATGAACATGACCTGGTTGAACCATGCATGGTCCCCATGCCCGCAAATTCCTTTGAATCGTGGAGCAATCGCCAAGATTCAGGAGTTCCTGCGCCAGCGAGTTTCTCCAAGTTGAAGCTTGTTGTGGCTGTGCTGAAGGCAGAAGTGGACGGCCAGCGGCTCCCTGCCCCAGGGATGTGGAAAAGAATCTCTCCGGAGGAATCCGTGATAGCTTTCTACCAGTCAGCAGCAGAGGCTGCGAAGAAGGCTTTGGATGGNGCTCCCTGCCCCAGGGATGTGGAAAAGAATCTCTCCGGAGGAATCCGTGATAGCTTTCTACCAGTCAGCAGCAGAGGCTGCGAAGAAGGCTTTGGATGGATCAACTGACTGAGGCAGAGCAGGATGTCGCCAAATGGTTGAACTTTATCTTGGCCACCCCGTGCGAGATGGTTGTCCTGGAAAATGACAGCCGCTATATGAGTGGGAAGCGCGGCAGTTTCGGGAGGACTTGTTGCAGATGACGTACCTGCAAAGAAGTCCGTCTCAAAGGATCTTTGACGCAGTGAGCAAGGTTGAGCAGATGGGTAGCAGCTACTCGCCCGAGGCGATCGTGGAATTGTACGACAAGAACTTGACGTTGTCCTCCAAGACTGAGAAGTACACCGTGCATTTCCTGAGTTGCAGCCAACTTGTCTTCGACAGAGCCTTGGCAGTCTCAGATGTGCTGGACATCATCATGAGAGATGAGCAGAGTCCTCAGCCTTTGTGGGCAAGCGTTTCTGTTCTGCACGCCACCATTGCCAAGACAGCCCGAGCAGAGNGAGCAGAGGAAGTGCTTTGGATCTTCACTGCCATGGCTGATGCGAAAGATTGTGGCTACTTGAGAGCAGAGCAGATGAGTTGCAGGTTCCTCACTGGAAGCAGGAAGGAACACAACAAAGGATACGTGGATCTTCTGTTGTTGAAATTTCGTCTGCGGATTCTTAGATGAATTCCTCTGCACCGTGGCCAAGTCCTTACCAGAGACTGTTCCCTTATTGCGTTGGCAGGCAGGGATACCCTCACTGGAACTGCCAGGCAGGGATGGGAGGCGCCGTGTTTGGTGAGGAGGGCGTCACCGTGCACAGCGGGGAGGGGCTGTGCACATGTCCTCATCGGACAAACCCCTNGCCAGGCAGGGATGGGAGGCGCCGTGTTTGGTGAGGAGGGCGTCACCGTGCACAGCGGGGAGGGGCTGTGCACATGTCCTCATCGGACAAACCCCTTCAGATTGAAACCAATCTTATCAATCATTCAATATAGATCAAACAGGTTAGCAACTATTTTGTCAACAAACTATTGAGTTGCATCACCCCTTCAATCAACACAAAGAGCCTAGGTAAAGTCAGGCCAGAGTATCATGCATGTGCAGACTAACAGCATGCAACTTTTTCTCGTGTCCCACCTGCCACTTGACTACCCACGCTGGTTGTGACCGCAAGTCGTGCGAAACNTATCATGCATGTGCAGACTAACAGCATGCAACTTTTTCTCGTGTCCCACCTGCCACTTGACTACCCACGCTGGTTGTGACCGCAAGTCGTGCGAAACAACCGGTTGCGTTTTGCCCGGGAGTGCGGACTCATGGCGGCGGATCCGAACAGATGGTTCGACTTGTGGGACACCTTTGTCAGCATTTTGAGAAGCGATGGCGCTGCCACTACGGAGCAGCGCTTGCTCACCTTGCAGATGGGCGAGCTGGAAGGTTTATGTGACGCTGCTGATCTACCTGTTCCGCGGTTGTCTGGCAAGGCGAAAAAGGAGAAGATGGTGCAAGACCTCATGCGAAATTTGGCATGTTGCCGCGAGGCGGGGAGTGGTGGGTCATCTTTTGCTTGGTAAACGGTTTTTCTTTGTAAAGATGTGGCTGGGTGTGCGACATGTGAGGCTGAGTCTTCGAGCTCGTCCGGGCCGCCCCGGTCGACGCAGCAGAGTTCGCAGCCACTTGAGGACGAAGCTGTGATTTTTGAGAGCGGAGCCCGGTTGGATGAAGAGCTGAAGAACAAGAGCAAGGAGGCAATGCAGGATCTTTGTGCACGAGTTGTGCGTGCCCGGGGTGATCATTGGATGCGTCAGGCCTTGAATCAGACGGATCGCGCTTTGGTGTTGAGGTTGGCCGGCAAGGTTGGGATTCAAGTAGCAGCGAGAAAGAGTAAGAAGACCAAGGAGCCGTCAATCGACGAATTCACGGTGCGGTTTACAGCCGTGACTGGCGCGTGGTTTTGCATAGGCTTTTTGTTTGTCTTTGACGCGTCCTTGCTTTTGCAGGCATGCGCTGGTCGTGCGTTGAAGTAGGCATGGATTTTTGTTTTTGATATGTTTCCTTGAATTCGGTTCCGTGTGCGTTTTGATGTCTAACGCTGCAGATTTCAGAGCAACTTGAGGACAAAGCTGTGATTTTTGAGAACGAAGAGCGCAGGAAGGAAATCTTTAAGCCCATGGAAATGCCAGACCGAGTGGCTTTTTGTGCGGAAGTGCTGCGTGCTCGTGGGGAAGGCTGGATGCGAGAGCGATTGTCCGCCAGGACCCAAAAACCACTGAGGACGTTGGCTCCGAATCTCGGGATTAGTGTGAAGTCTTCGGGAGAGATGAAGCATGTGGACCTGTTGCGCGAGGAAGTGATGCAGCTGCTTCTTGCTTCCACTGCCGCCTGTCTTCGCATGAGTTTTTTTCCCGAAAGCTCCTGCGAAGGGTTTTTCCCAAAGAACAACTACCAACTTCATCTACACAACACCTTTTACTCACATCATCTTCACATACATCTCATACAAAACATATACATCATCTACATCATTTACATCATCTACATCACCTACATCATCTCAATCATTTACATCGTCTACATCATCTACATCATCATTAACATAACATCTCCTACTCACATCAATAATCATGTACATTTTCGACACATCATATGGACATCATCTATATCATCAACATTCACATCATCTACTCAGGCGTTCTTACTCAGGAGTCATTACTCAGGAGGTATTACTTATTACTCAGGAGTAAATTACTCAGGAGTTCTGGCTCAGGAGTTATATACTCAGAAGTTATACATTCAGGACTCAGGAGTAATTACTCAGGAGTTAATTACTCAGGAGTTCTGACTCAGGAGTTAATATTCAGGACTAAGTACTTAGGAGTTAGTAGTCAGGAGTTAAAACTCCTACCAAAAACTCCTACTTCTCAAGTTCTTCTAATTCTCTCTTAGGCGGCAGTGCAGTCAAATGCAGGGTTGCGAAACGCAACCCTTTCGCACGAAATGAGGGTCGATGTGCAAAAACTGAGGTAAAATTGCGATTTTCACTGTGCTGGCGCAACCCGTTCGCACGAAATGAGGGTCGATGTGCAAAAACTGAAGTAAAATTGCGATTTTCACTGTGCCCGCGCAACCTTTTCGCACGAGATGATGGTCGATGTGCAAAAACTGAGGTAAAATTGCGATTTTGCCGGCGCGTTGTGCCACCCTTTTGCGCGAAATGAGGGTCGATGTGCAAAAACTGAGGTAAAATTGCGATTTTGCCGGCGCGTTGTGCCACCCTTTCGCACGAAATGATGGTCCATGTGCAAAAACTGAGTTAAAATTGCGATTTTGAGATCTCAGATGTAACCCTTTCGCACGAAATGAGGGTCGATGTGCAAACACTGAGGTTAAATTGCGATTTTGAGATCTCAGATGTAACCCTTTCGCACGAAATGAGGGTCGATGTGCTAAAATTGAGGTAAAATTGCGATTTCGATGTGTCTCTGTAAAAGCTTCTGCGTGTCAACGCCTTTTTGGGTAAAAGCTTCTGTGTGTAACCGCTCTTCTGTGTAAAAGATTGTAAAAGCTCTTCTGTGTAAAAGCGTCTTGGTGTAAACGCTCTTCTGTGTGAAAGCTCCTGTGTGTAAACGCTTTTCTGTGTAAAAATTCCTGTGTGCAAACGCCCTTCTGTGTGAAAGCTTTTGTGTGTAAAGACGTCTGTGTGTCAACGGTCTTCTGTGTGAAAGCTCTTGTGTCTAAACGCGTCTTGGTGTAAACGCTTTTCTGTGTGAAAGCTCTTGCCGCTCTTCTGTGCAAAAGCTCCTGTGTGTAAACGCCTTTCTGTGTCAAAGCTCCTCTGTGTAAACGCTCTTCTGTGTAAAAGCTCCTGTGTGTCAACGCCTTTCTGTGTCAAAGCTCCTGTGTGTAAACGCTCTTCTGTGTAAAAGCTCCTGTGTGTCAACGCTCTTCTGTGTAAAAGCTCCTGTGTGTAAACGTGTCTTGGTGTAAGCGCTCTTCTGTGTACAAGCTCCTGTGTGTAAATTCTTTTCTGTGTAAAAGTTCCTGTGTGTTGAAACGGAGTGGAAGTGGAACTCCGACACGAAGTGAACAGCTACCGAGCGCATCTGCATCATATACATCTCATAGAAATCATCTACACAGCAAGTACGTCTCATAGCAATCACACAAGCGTTACGGTCACACCAGAGTTGTCATTCANTAGAAATCATCTACACAGCAAGTACGTCTCATAGCAATCACACAAGCGTTACGGTCACACCAGAGTTGTCATTCATCACGCCGGAGTTATCAATGAACGTGAGTCTACTAACATCTATCATTATATCATTCATCGTCATTCTTTCATCATCATTCATCAACATACATTCATCTTCATTCATCATCATTCATCAACATACATTCATCTTCATTCATCGTCATCCATCAACATCATTCATTCAACGCTTTCTTGTTATCTTCTCCTGCCCAACTCTTNTCGTCATCCATCAACATCATTCATTCAACGCTTTCTTGTTATCTTCTCCTGCCCAACTCTTTTCGTCTACTCTCTCCTGCTTTCCTTTCGGGCCACACAACCTCAAAATTTCTCAATATAACTCTTGAAAAAACCCTACCTTATCCAGAACCCACCTGATCCAAGGTAGTACATTACAAATGGTGATGCTTCCCCCTCTAATTACAACTGGCCGCACAGCTGCAACTGTCTCTCAATGCTGGCTAATTTCTAATTCTGACTGCCTCCAACTGCTTCCCCCAGCCCCAATTGCTCAGCCAAGCTACTGTCTGGTCTGTAAGCACTTGCAAGGCTGCCTGCAGCGCGGCTGTCTGTACTGCCATCTGCTGCGCCAGCTGCTCTGCTGGCTGCTGGGCTGGCTGGGCTGCTTCAACAACCATCACTGCGTCAGCTGCTGCTGCCGTGGCTCTCTGTCTACCTGGCTTTAGGTCTGTGTAGACTGTCTGCAACTAGCTGGCGGGCTGTCTCTCGCGCTGGCTTGATCCCAGATGAAAAGCCGCGGCAGCTGGCTGTCTGTCGACCTGACCCACTGGATGCTGGAAACTGTCTAAATCTAGCTGTCTACTTCATGAAACCTCTACTATCAACACATACAACATATTATATAGAATTATGAGTACAACTATCTAACCATATTTTTTATGATGACATGACTTCCATTTTGGTTCCCTAATAATAAATACCACCCTAGTAATAAAAACTACCTGATGTGTCTATTATTAGGGGGGTTTAGTAATACGTATATGTGGATGTAGTTGTTTACCGTTTGATTTCGTCCGAAACTAATCACTAGCAACATCTCTATCTATTTGTATTTACAGGTACACACATATATATATATATATTATATATATATGATACATGACCCTTTTTCGTTGTCTATCATATAGGGTATTGAAGGCTCAGTCGCATATTGAAAATCACACGCGTATATACACGTTAATATTCAAAGAATAAAAGTGCTCCCCCCAAAAAAACCAACCGTTTGGTGTATAATTGGCCGCATATTGCAATATCAAGTCAATATCATGCATACATACATGGACTATAACTACATTACTTTTTCTTATGCCTAGGGCTAAAGCAAATGTCACATGAAACCTTCGCCTTCTCTACTTCGTTTTAGTCATTTTGAAACTGTGCTGAACATGAGGGCTTACTGGATTGCTGGAGTTGCTGCCGCTGCTGCATTCTGTTTATTGAGTTGCCAAAAGCAGTCCAACTCAATCCTTTCAAAGGCAAGGCAACATTCTGAAAGGTTTCGGCCAACGCATCATCAGTTGAACAACTTATCTAGTCATGACCTCAACATGATTTCAGTGATGATTGGTTTTAATATTTTTGTGTATAGTTTTTGTAAATTTAGTCAATAGTTTCTGTATATTGAGTAAATAGGTTGTGTAAATTTTGTGAATAGTTTCTTACATTTTGCGAACAGTTCGAAATAGTTTCTGGATGAAAGCCTAATTTAGTAAATAGTTTCTAGCTTTCCTAGCTTTCCACAGATAAAGAGGCAAACGCCCCTCCTATAATCATCTTTTTTATTGTGCATTATCTCATCTTGTCGTCTCCTCCCTCCTGCTTTCTTTTGGGCCGTGTTTTTGTTGCATGGCTGCTGTTCAACTTAGTTACTGCAGGATCTCGTCTACAGCATCGGGCAGCAGTGAGGATCCAGGGCCGGGCGCTTTTGTGCGATTGGCCTGCCGAAGAAGCAAACCAGGAAACTTACCCGAATTATTTCAACTTGGTGTCCGAGTTTACTCAAATGCCTTCTGTCAGTGCTTGGTTCATGTGCACCTGAGGCAACATACAATATTACTTTGGAAGACGCGAAAGGTGAACTATTGAGCAATGTGGTGGCCGCCCAAAAGCCTGGGCTGTTGGGGCTTTATGGCACTGTGGCCTGCGTCCGCGATGTGTTTGACCCCCACCCATCATTTTGGTGGCAAGGGACCGGACGGCCTAAAAACGCTGCAGTGAACTCATGTAGTTTCTGATTTTGAGTCGTGAAAATATGTCTTAGGATATGTTTTTTGTTCTGGACGTTTAGAAGGGACATGGCATGGGCGGCGAGGCTGCGCGCGCACACATTAACCCAGAAATTGCACAGTGACCAGGTTCTACGCAAAGCAGGCCTATGACCAAAGGAAGCTTAGACGTCTATACTTCCGCGCTGCGGGGCAGCAAAAAAATATCAAAGCAAAGAACAGCAACCAACTTTCACAGCCAAGAGCTATCGCCGCTAAAAACTGTCACGGCCAAGAGCTATCACAGCCAAGAAGTATCACGACCAGGAAGTATCACAGCCAGAAACTTTCACAGCCAAGAGATGCCAAGAGCCATCACAGCAAAGAATTTTCACAGCCAAGGCCTTTCACAGCCAAGAAGTCCCGCAGCACAGATGTATTGCAGCAGGAACTTTTACAGGAAAGAAGCATAGCATTAAAGAATTCGCGCAGCTTCCATTTGCAGGTTTTGAAGGAAGTCCCGCAGGGAAGCTTCATTTTCACACCTTTAACTCGCCTTTAACTTGCAGTTTTTGAAGGAAATCTCGTGCGAAAGCTTCGTTTTCACAAATTCAGTTTAAGCCACTTTCATGGCATATGGATGTCTCCAACCTATATGGATGTTTCAAATTTTATAAGGGTGGAATCAAGACTGATTGATCTTTTCTGAAGTGTTGCATGCATCTATCATGTCATTGCCAGTGAAATGGCAGATGCCTTGAACTGCTGACAAAATCACTGCTGTGGGCAAGGTCCTGGATGATGAAAATGTGTTTGAGTTTTGCTTTGCAATGTATTCATCACACTGAAGTCAGCAGTCTTTGATTCGTAACATTTTGATGTTTCAACTTCAATGCTTGGTTTTGACGTTTCATCCACCTGCCATGATCCATCCTTCCAACAATCCATCTGTATCCCATGTATTCCCCATCCCTCATCCGTCATACATTCGCCATCCATCATTCATTCCCATCCATCATACATGCCCAATCCACCATGCATCCCCCATCCATCATGCATTCCATTTCTTTTCAATCAATTCCATCAATTCCATCCATTCCACTTTATCCATGTCATCAAATTTCATCCATCCATCCATCCATCCATCCATCCATCCATCCATCCATCCATCCAAACCATTTCATCCAAACACAAGTGGCATCAACTGAATCAGTCACACTGCATTGTTTTTTCCTGCCAAGTCAGCAATCGACGTCAGCAGCGTGGCAAATGGCAAGTGAACCAATTGCCGTCTCAGCCAGTCATGTTACAATCCAGCAAATGGCAAATATCATTGTAAATCCCACATGTGGCAAATGAAGACTCGGCCAGCTGTCAGCCAGTCAATTATTAAAAATTGGCATGAAGTCAACGCCGCAACATTCCCAATGGTATGTTCCATCGTCTTGAACAGTCCACAATTCTCCAGTAGTTGACGAGGCCACATGGATGGCGTAACAGGTGTTCCTCCCAATTGGCACCCCCATCGTATAGTCAATCTTCCTGTTGACTTCCTGGACCACATCATTCCTGAAAACATTCCTCCAATTGTCAAGCACCCGTTCATCCGGCATTTGTTGTATAAATGCAATGATAGCTTCCAAGGCTTTCTGGTGGAACTGAGTCTTCAGGATCGGGAGCAGGGTGCCATCCGTAAAGGCTTCCTCAGGCACAAAGACATTTGACAAATTGTCAATGTGGCCGCCATGTCCGGCATGTACGTAGGAGGTATACATGGAAAGCCCATCCCAGTATTCCACCTCATGTGGCGCCCCCACCTGTTCGTTCCAAAATTCAATGTTGCCCTGAAACTCGGTGATCTCTTCCAGGCAACTCATGTCGAGGAAGGGGGCGAGTTGATCCATAGATGTCACTGCCTTCACCATGGCAGCAAGTGGCAAGTGTCAAAACAAAAGGAATGTAAATCTCAAGCCAAATGTCACTCACTGTGAGGCAGACTGTTCAATCTCCTCGTCAAGCTGTCAAACAAAATGCATTTCTAATTATTCAGGAGAACCATGCCGCTGCATTTTTTCCATAAGGCTGGCAGGCAGTCAGGCTACTCGAAACAAGTCCTCTGTCACTCAGTATCAGATTGGCCACCTGCCAGGAATATGAATGCACATGCAGCAACGCACAGCCACAGTGAGAGGGCTCAGAAGATGCAGGAAAAAACATGATGCACAGCCGACTTGTGTTTGACTCTGCGCCAGTAAGGTGGGTGAAACAGTCAGACGGCACATGTCAGAAGGGGTGAAGACAATCACACGCAGGCACCAGCAACACTTCTAAGCTCCAGAGTCCAAGATCAGCATCGCTGATCTTGGGCTGTAGAGCTAATCTGAGTCACATGATGTCCGCATGCAAGTCGCACCAGTAAGACTGGTGTGAAACGCATGCCGACATCATCACATGTCAAGCAGAATCACATTCGGCATCTCCAGTCAATGTGCGTGCCGACATCACCACACATGTCCTTCAGAATCACATTCTGGCAGACGTCTCCAGTTTTTGCGAGGTCGGAATACAAGCCCCACCAATGTATTGATCCAAAGTAAAGCCACTTTGCCAAGCTCATGATTCATCAGCTGAACAAAGTACCCCAAGACAAAGTTTCTCTCAATCCCAAATCAAATCTTGCAAGAAATGTGGAGGACGACAAATATCGGCCACCACATGCCTTGCCTGTCTGACCAACTAATGAATTCCAACTGTGCAATCACGCAAGACATGTGGAAGATGATTCATCCACCATATTCCTTGGTTGTTTGAGCAGGTGGCAAATGTCAGCTAAGCTCGGGCCACTGTATATGCATGTTCCCTGAGGTCAGGTGGCAAATGTCAACAGCAAAGCTTGATGACAATCCAGTCCATTGATGTCAACCCCATTGGTGTGGAGCTACAGCGCTCGCAGTAGTGCCACACCATCAGGTACAGCAGTCCTCCTTCGTAGCTCATCATGGCCTGCAGCCACCAACACTCGAAGAGAAGCTCAACAAGTGAAGAGCTACTCTTCAATGGTTGGTGGCTGCAGAAGCGAAGCAGTTTGTTAATTCATCATGTGTCATCAGCTTCCTCATGCGACGGTTGAAAAATTCAATCAGCGCATCAGAACGCTGATGTATTTCCACAGCATCAGGTTCGGCAGTCTTCCTTCACAACTCATGTGTCATCAGCTTCCTCACGCGACGCTTGAACATTTCAAACTGCGCGTCAGAACGCTGATGTATTCCCACATTCGGCAGTCTTCCTCATGCGGCGGTTGAAAATTTCAATCGGCGCATCAAAACACTGATGTATTTCCACATGGCAGTCATCCTTCATAACTCATCATGCGCATGGTGCATCACGTTGTATTCCCAGTCAGTTCGTTAATTAACCTAGGCAAAAGCAAAAGCTAAATGAGTTAAGTGGGCTAAGGCCTTAGCCTACTTAGCCCCAACCTGAGCCATCTTGGGTAAGGCTTAGCCAAGGCCCTGGCAGCCATCTTGGGTAAGGCTTAACTAAGGCCGTGGCATGGGAAAAAACCAAGTATATTTATATATATATAGCAATACTTGCCCAAAACACAATATGCAAGCTTTGCTTTGACACGCGTCTAGGTAAGATGGAAAAAGCTTTTCAACGCTTTGCGAAGAAACAGCCGGCTCAGTCAAGCATGTTCGGAACTGAGGGTTCAGGATCCGTTTTCGCAACTTCAAGCTGCAGTTTTTGCAGGAAGTCTCGCACAAAAGCTTCATTTTCACACCTTTAACTTGCACTTTTTGAAGAAGTCCCGCGCAAAAGCTTCATTTTCACAACTTCAACTTGCACTTTTTGGAGGAAGTCTCGAACGAAAGCTTCGTTTTTCACAACTTCAAAGTGCATTTTTTGTTGAACGAGGACTTGCGCGAAATGCGCCTTTGAACGATTTGTTTCCTGTTTTTTCCCGAGAGCGTCTGAGCGAAGGGTTCTTCTAACTGTGAAGGTCTGTCATACATCTTCATATCTTCACATCTTCACATCTTCACATCCTCA